>OMMV01187934.1:7594-18132 GCA_900302635.1 Chatrabus melanurus | reverse complement strand
CTCCCCCCCCCCCACACACACACAGACACACAAAAAAAGAGAAAATGGCAGCTACAGAAACTTGGCAAAACACACGTTTATGCTTCATTAGTCTATGTTAGAGGCGTAATTCAATTTGTATTTTAAGTGTTCTCGGTGACCTCGAGCAAATCACTTCATTTGTCACAGCTGCCTCACAAGAGATAAACAAAACCACGTGAAGACAAGTGAAGATCATACTGTGATAAGCTGATCGATATCAGGAGGAAAAGAAAAGTGATATTCTGGCCACATCTCAGTATTAAATGTGGTCTTTTACTCTTCTGTACCCTCGATTTAAGCACAAAATTGATATAGACAATTACAAATTTGCCTCACTTTTGTTTTAGTTTGGGAATAAGTTACAGAAAATTCTTAAGTTAAATCCATTGCACTGCTCAGAATCCTCATGAGCCAAGTCAAGTCAAGTCTGAGAGCCGGTGCTGGTGTTGTGTGTCTCCGCATCCATGACACCACGGAACCGCCTTGGGTCCTGGATGGCAACCACCCAGGCAGACAACCGATCCATCCCGACCTCTTGAAAGTAACCGTCTATCTGCTGCAGCCAGGTGAAATATCGGTGTCCCCTTGGCCTTCTCCAGCCACTTGGGTCCTCAACACTCAAGCACCTATGTGCTGGATCGTGCACAGAGAAACACACCACATGACCAAAATGTTGAAGCTGACGCTCCCTCACTACATAAGTGATACTCCTCAAGGATCCTCCAATGAGACCTGGTACCAAAGACATCCAGTCATCGCCTTAGGTCACTGGTTAGTGTCCAAATCTCACAACCATACAGTAAGACAGGAAGGACCAGGACCATAAAGACTTGGACCTTCGTTCTCCTGCGACCTCATGACTCCATAAGCTCTTCCAAGGCGTCTCTCATTCTCAAAGGCAGAGGACCCAGAGACAAGAATGTAACTGCAGAGATAAGTTAATGTCTCTACAAGTTCAACACGTTCAGCACATACAGATGCACTTCTGATGGCTGAGTTCAAGTCATTAAAATCCTGGATCTTCGTCTTGATCCAGGTCAATCGCAAATGCAGACACTCCGATTCCTCCCTCAGCTTTTAAGTGCTGCAATCAGGGTATCAATTGATTCAGCAAAGATCACAGTCATCGTCTGCGAAGTGAAGGTCAGTAAACTTTCCTCACCAACGAAAGCACCAAAGTCGCTGGTTTCCACAACCCTACCCAACACCCAGCTCATGCAAGCATTGAACAGTGGAGGAGGCAGAACACATCCCTGATGAATGACAGTTTTCACTGGGAAAAACTAAGAGTCTCTGCCTCCGCGCCGTACAGCACTCACAGTATCTGTGTATAGGCTGGCTACGATGTCCAGCAACTTCTTTGGGATCCCACGAATTCTCGGGATGTCCCAGAGAGCAGCCCGATCAACTGAATCGAATGCTTTGCAAAAATCAAAACAGGCTGTAAAGAAGCACTGTCAATATTCACACCTGCTGTCTATGAGTACTTACAGAGCTAGAATGTGGTCGATGGTTGACTTCGTGGGCGTGAAGCCAGACTGTTCCGGTCACTGAGCAGCAAGTAGCCGGTACTGAATCCTATTAAGAATAATCCTTGCAAGCACTTCCCTGGTACAGATTCTCTTTGGAGAATCAATGGATGCCCTGATTGCAGCACTCGAGAAGGTAAGTGAGGAGTCGGAGTGTCTGGATTTGTGATTATTCTGGATTAAGACTTTAGATCCAGGCATTAAATGGCTACCTGGACTCAACCTATTTGTGATGAAAGTGTTGCACTTGTTGAAAGTTTCACTTGTCTTGGCAGTGACGTTCACGTCTCTGGGACTTCGGCCTTTGAGATTGACAGACGATTGTGAAGATTTTATGGAGTCATGAGGTCGCTGGACAGAGGTATGTAGCGATGGTGATACTGTTGTAGGAAAACAAAGGTCCAAGTCTTTAGGGTCCTAGTCCTTCCAGTATTACTGTATGCTTCTGAGACGAGGACACTAATCAGTGACCTGAGGTGATAACTAGATGTCTTTCGTACGAGGTCTCTCTGGATGATCCTTGGATATAGCTGGCATGACTTTGTGTCAAACTAAAAGTTACCCTATAGAGGCTCAGATGAAGTGTACAACTTCCATTGTGAGGGAACATCAGCTACGATGATATGGTCATGTGGCAAGCCTCACACAGGTGCCTTAGTCCTGAGGACCCCAGCAACTAGAACAGGCCAAGGAGACACCCACATACCACCTGGCTGCAGCAGATAGATGGCTATTTTCCGGAGGTGAGAATGCACCGATTGTCTGGATGGTTGACAGCTAGGACCCAGGCATGGCACCAGGCGTGACCTGGGTAACAAATCAGGAAAATATGGTAATTTAATTAAAAATAGGGTACAAGTTAGCAAACCGTGAAGACGGGCTAAGAAAAGGTACCACGAGACCATCCCTCCCCCCCAGTACCAATGAATGTATATCTGTCTGTGTGCAGATGCACACTCTGGTCCAACAGCATTTGACCGAGCAGTGTTCTCATCTTATGCGTGAAGGCCTGCTGCCTGCCTCATGCCTTACAAATTTTCACTGGAGACACTAGGCGCAGTACAGAACGAGACTGCTCCTGTCATATCCAATCACCTCGTCTGTTTTTCTTCATCCAACTCCTCTTCTGTCCGCCTCAGTCCGACCTAGCATCCACACGTCGCCTACGTGCACTCAACCACTATCTTGCCTTAAATGTGAGCATTCATGTCAAGGAATCTCAGCTAGATCACAGAAATGAAAGGTATTTTGTTGATGGATGCGACTGCAGCTTCAACATATTTCGGGACTAAACACGTCATCCCATGTTGCTCGCGGAGCAAAGATCTCTTCTTTAATTTGATCCAACCTGTATTGATTTCCGCCGGTGTGACAGGGTAAGTGAGACAGGATGTGTAAAATGTCATTCAGTTTTTAATCTACATGTGTGACGTACAACCACACATCTGCAAAAAACATACACTATTTCTCTTCATCCAGCCTAATAGCACAAGTGCTGCTGGACTGAAGCTGAGGAAGCAACATAGCATGTTCCCGTCATTTCTTTGGCCTTGAGTCACCGAGCCCTCTGAGAAGAGATCAATACCTAACGTTAATGTCTGCTGCTCCCTAATCACTGCTCCAGTGCTCAGAGATGAAGCAGAGAAACAGACTGTGAAGCTCCCCCTCTCTTTTGCCTCCTTTACTCTGTTATTCGTACTCTGCTCTTTTTGTTTTTTTTTGGTCGTCTCTCCCTCTGGTGTCACTTCCTATCCCTGTAACCAGACTGACACCTAGCGTGCATGACTAACCCAGCTGAAAGTTAAAGCAGCGATCCCGCTGCACCAGAAAATGCATTAATGGTCTTTGAAAATCAGTCAGTAAACCCTACACTGACAATGAGTCACCTTTCATGTTAATGTTTCATATTTGTCTCTTCCATCTCATGTCAAGTTTTAATGTTTCTGCTCTCGATGCCCAGCTCTCTCCATTTTCATTACATTGCATGAACCATGCTTGCAAGAGAGGGCTATGTTAATGAATAAATGAATTAATTAGATCTTGTTTGATCAACCATCATCACCAGGCGTCTCTCCCCTTGGTAATGACCTCAATAATGGCGCTGACTTTAATGGGATTTTAATTGATTTTGCTGCTTTAGTCCTCTGCTGTGTTTGTGCGCTGCACTTATTCAGACCGAAGCTAGAGGTGAACAACGGTGCCAATATTTAACTGTTCAAATCTATTTTTGGTGGGCTTTTTGCAAAATGGTAATGGCACAGCACAAAATACAATGTCTATTTTTCACAGGAGGAGTTTCACTGAGAGCAATGCTTTTTGTTTTATTCCTGGTGAACACACAGTGCATCAGTCTGACGCGTCGGCCACTGAGCAGCTCCACTGGGGCTGACGGGGGTTAAGATCCTTGCTGAATCGCAGGTGGCTCCGCGGCACAGTAGGTGGGTTACCAACTTATAGACCATGGTTCAATTCCAGGTGTGTCCACCACAGGCCCACCTGTGTCCTTGGACAAGACAGTTCATCTGCATTGTCCCAGTCCACCCAGCTTTAAATGGGCACCAACCTGAACCAGGGAGTAACCTGTGATGGGCTAGTGTTCCATCCAGTGGTAGTCGTAGAGTTTGCCGGGATAAGCACTGGCCTGATAAGCCTCAGGGCCTGTATAGGACTTATTCTCTCTCTCAAGCACACCTTAGCAGTGGTAAAAGGTTAGAGGACAAGTTCTCTTCCTTGACTTACTTACCCATATTTATCTATCCACTGAGTGGATATAATCAATGACTCTCCAGTCACAAGCCTGCTTCTCTAATCTTTTGTCCAACACTTCATGATTCCACAATTACATACCTGAACAAAGAAATAAAAGATCAATTAATAGGCCCAATCTGTATGTCGATCTCACGCTCCTTCTTACCCCCACTCGTGAACAAGACCCCAAGATACTTGAACTCCTCCACTTGGGGCAATAACTCTCCCCTGACCCAGAGGGGACAAGCCACCTTTTTCCGACTGAGTACCATGGTCTCAGATTTGGAGGTGCTGATCCTCATCCCAGTCGCTATACACTCAGCCGCAAACCTGCTCAGTGCACAGCGGAGGTCACTGTCTGATGAAGCCAACAGAACCACATCATCTGCAAAAAGCAGAGATGCAATTCTGAGGTCACCATACTGGACACCCTCCAATCCCTGACTGCGACTTGAAATCCTGCCCATGAAAATCACGAACAGGTTTGGTGAAAAGGGGCAGCCCTGGCGGAGTCCAACACCCACTGGGAACAGGTCTGATGTGATGCAGAGAATGCAGACACAGCTCCGACTTTGGTCATATAGAGACCGGATCACGCATTGCAGCAGTCCTGGTACACCACACATATAGATGTAGACTGGTTGGACATACTCCCAAGCCCCCTCTAATATCTGTGCAAGGGTAAAGAGCTAGTTCACCATTCCATGACCAGGAAGGAACCTGCATTGCTCCTCCTGAGTCCAAGGTTTGACTATCAGTCTAAGTCTCCTCTCTAGCACCCTGGCATAGGTTTTCCCAGGGAGGCTGAGTAGTGTGATTCCTCTATAATTGGAGCACTCTCCCGTCTCCTTTTTTAAACATGGGAACCACCAACACAGCCAATCCAGAGGTACTGTCCCTGACTTCCATGCAACATTATACAGGCGTGTCAGCCATGACAGCCCAAGAACATCCAGAGACTTCAGCATCTTAGGGCAAATCTCTGTCCACTCCCGACAACTTGCCACTGAGGAGTTTTTTTGACTATCTTAGCAACTTCTGCCAGGAAGATGGCACCAGTTCCACCCGAATCTTCCATCCCTGCCTCCTCTAAGGACGACATGTTGGTAGGGTTGAGAAGATCCTCAAATTGATCCTTCCACTGCCTGACGATATCCCCAGACCAGGGAAGCAGCTTGCTGAAAACAGCCTGGGCTCATCGGCCTTTGACCTCAGGTGCTCTGGTACCAAATGTACTTATGAACACCCTTGTGTTCATAAACACAAGGTGTTTGTGATGGACAATCCCTGACCAGCACAGAAGTCCAGCAACAATACACCACTCGAGTTCAGGTCATTGTCAACATGAGCACTGAAGTCCCCCAGTAGAACTAAGGATCCAGGATCCCATTAAGAGTCTTCAAGAAGTCTGGGTACTCTGAACTGCCGTTTGGTGCATATGCACAAACAACAGTCAGATTCCTCTCTGCAACACAAAGTCGCATTGAGGCAGACCTCTCACTCACCGGGGAAAACTCCAAGATTACGGCACTCAGCCGGGGACTTGTTAGTATCCCCTCCCGGCACCTCTCACCCTGGACAACTCCGGAGAAAGAGAGACTCCAGCCCCTTTCCAGGAGTTTGGTTCCAGAGCCCATGCTGCACATGGAAGTGAGCCCAACGATTTCTAGTTGGTATCGCTCAGCCTCCCGCACCAGTTCAGGCTCCTTGCCCACCAGAGAGGTGATGTTCCACATTCCAACAGTCAAATACCATAACCGAATGTCAGTTCATGTGGGCTTTTGCCCCTGTCCGGTGCCCATACAACAGCGCATCAGACCCGTTATTCTCTCCTTGTAGGTGGTGAGGCCACATGGAGGCAACATAATGTTTCTTCGGGCTGAGCCCGACCGAGCCCCATGGCTGTAGACCCGGCCACCAGGCACTCACATAGGCCTGGTTCCAGGAGGATGCCCCAGTTTCCCTAATCCTGATGAGGTGACTCTTTCCATTTTTGTGTCAATCCTGAAGGGTCTTTTTTGAATCGCCCTTTTCTATCTCCTCAACCAAGGACCAATTTGCCAAGGGAGGCCCTACCAAGAGCCCCAGACAACACAGCTCCCAGGATCACTGGCGCCCACAAACCCTTCCACCACGATACGATATTGATTCAGGGAGGGGGATCTTTTCTTAAGTAAATTAAATATACGTTGATACGACCCAAAAAGCGTTAAATCCCTTTCCTTTGGCATTTGTCAATATTAAAGGTGTGAAGCCATTATCTTATGTGGAGACACCAACAGGAATTCCTATTTGACTGAACTGACGTGTCGATTAACTGAGTCAATAACAACACCTTCATAGTGTGATTGGCTATTTCAATGTGGAAATTATATAAAGAGATAATTACGGAGAGCCATGGTCATAAAAGCTGTGCAGGGATTTTCACTGCATTAAGAAGAAATGTTTTATGAGAGCAATATTGTCTGACCAACTAAATATGGATACAGGTTAACAGCAACAAGCATACTGTGTGTTTGGGTGTACTGTAAAATGACTGTTCAAACAGTGAGTTGGGAGTGATCTAATTTATGGCTGCAAATACAGCTGCTGTTGAACTGATTTCCGGATTACTTAGAGGGTAAAAATAAATACAGACAGTCCCAGCATTGAACTCACTAATCGGACTTTTGCTCTTCACATACTGAACTACTGACCTTTTAAGAGGGTTCAAGCGGTACTCCTCCCTCATGGTTCAGTGCAAATCACGGTTTCACAGTACCGTTCAAAAATCACGGTACATTCCTGTCAGGATTCCTCATACAGGTATCGAAAAGACTTCCACAAAATTAAAAAAAAGATGGAATAATATCACTTGAAATGTTCAGCAACTGGTTTGACGATCTACAGTTTCCACATCCTGAACATTCTTCCTGAAGATCTGACATTGGATTTTCAGTAAGCAAATTAAAAATCTGAATATGATGAATATAGTTCATACTCAATATTGCAGACCTCACTTTTTTTAACGGTACACTTTGCGTGTTTTTTTTAGTTTCATGTTTTTTTTGTTGCACCCCTTCTTTTTTTTAAAAACTGCATTTATGAATCATTTATCTTCATTAATTTATCTACATTTTGGTTGACCTCCATCATTGCTTTTGTTTCACTTTCGGAGCAGGATCAAATCAGAAAATCAAAAATTTTATTTCATTTTAAAACATGCTCAGTATTTAATGTTGTGCAACTTTCTTGCACAAGTCAAGGACATGGGACAGTGAAAACATTTGGAATCCAAAAATCTACTGATAAATCCTGGACAAAAAAAAAATACAAAATCTGTTGATGTACTTTAACGCTTTCAGCTTGGATAATAAGCACACAGCTGCAGCTCCAACTAAAAATTTCCTTGCTCATTATACTCTCACTCTTCTGCTCATAATTGCCTGTGACAGTTTCGTGGTTGTTGTCTTTTGTCGTTAGCCTAGGCCCCAAGGCTGATAAGCTTCTCGGTGCAGATAGCCAGTAATGTTCCACAGCCGCTCATAAGTAATGTAGACTGTGCTGCAGCTGCACTGCAATAACCTTTCCCTGCTTCCACCACCCTGCTGACCATCAAGGGGAAGTGGGTTAAAATAAATATACGCGGAACATCAGTCTACTTCTTGGCATTTTATAGACTGCAGGACTCCTGTTTCAAAGCAGCCTCTCTTCCTCGTCCTCGTCATCATTTAATTTGATGTTCAAGTCAACTGAATGGTCATGAAATTTATATGTCAAGTGGAAAAAAAATGTTTGTTGTAAAATGGTGTGCAGTTTATTTACTACACAGGAAACATGATATGGTTTTATGACTTTATGATACAATATGCCTGTATAATGAATTAAAAATTGCTTTAGTATTTTTAAATCTAACACCTGATCAGTCACAAATTTGCTTTGATTAATTATCCTTCTGTACAATAGCCATTATCAAACTTAAGAACCCCGCCCCTAATTATTCATAACCTTATGGCTTAAAATATCTTAAACTGATGAGTTATTAAAAAAAATGTTGTCATGTGGGGGGGAAACTAGCTCTCGAGAGCAAAACCATTTTTTGGACGAGGCTGTAAACATGTTTACCGTATTCCTTTGTTTTAGCGCACATGGGGTCTTTGTGGGGTCTCTGGGGCTATTTCCAGTATCCAGGACCATTTCTGGATCAAAACACCCCACCCGGATTGCCCGGACTCGTGCCAATCACAGCAATAGTTGGCATCAAAACATAATCTTAACGGACAGAAACCTACCTTTTGTGGCGTTTTACTTCAGTTTCAGAAGACTTGGGAGAGTTCCTCAGCCATTGCTGAGTCGATGTCGTAAATCTCCCCGGTTTCATTGCGCGCATGAAGCCTTGTTTCATTTCCTGTGTCAAAACGAAGCCCGCACGCACAACAGAAAACGTGTGCTTAAAAGAATGATTTCTGAGCACCCTATGTTCAATGAAAACAATTTATTTAGCGCGCAGTGCACTGAAACGAAGGAGTACGGTATTTCTGCTCTAAAGCTGGGGATTTTAACTACCGGAAGTGGCTCGCTTTTGAAGCCAGCCTCACGCGGGCATTCAAGGAGCTGCTAGTTTTGCCGCTTTGCCTCATTTAAGAGGGCCGGAGGTTGGAGCTCGGTTTGACCAGCGTTCAACACTCCGATCTGAGTGGATCCAGCGCGTTCAGCAGGAGGTTCTTCCATCTCTGGCTTCTAACTAACACACTTTAGCAGAGTCTAGCACGGCTCACCAGAGAGCAAATAACCTGCTGTTAGGCAGCAAGTTATTTGCTTTCTGATTAAAACTCACACTTCTAAACTGATGGTTTTGTCTGCGCAAAGACCGAAACTGAGTGCAAAAGACAAAAGAAAACCTGCTCTGATGGCATTCTGAACAGGCGTTACTTTTTACTGAATGCTTTTGGGTTGATGTTTACTGTAGCCCCTTGTATGTCTGATGGCGTCTTGCTAAGGGGGTACAAGCTTCCTGCCCTCCATGCTAATGCCCTGACCAAGGCCTGAGCTCTCTAACTGTTCTCAGGCAGCGAGCCGACCGGAAAACATGATCAAACACGGGAGGAGGAGATCTCAGTGACTGGAGTCAGACGTTCTTTCATCTCTCCTCTACCATACCAGCACACTCTAATGCTGCGTTTTCCCCGTGCACGGGGGTGGAAGTCTTCACAAAGGGAGCTGTGTGGCTGTTTTTCCACTTCTTTTTTTTTTTTTTGCTTTAATATATTCACTCCTGAATTTAGTTATAAACTTCAGTCTTTTCTCCGATGTATAAATGATAAATGTGTTTCTGATTTTTGTCTCAAGACATTTTGAAGCCGTTTCAAAGTGTGATGATCTTTGTTTGAACAGACTAGTTTCTTTGTAAGGAAACGAAGCGAGTACAGGTAGCTTTTTCCTCTACTAGTATCTTTACAATACTAGTAGTACTATTGCAGCATTTGTACTAGCATATTGAGTACTGTCAACTCAAACTGAACAATATTAAAGTTTTTTTTATTTTTTATTCTGTGAGTTCAGGTACAGTAACGTTATGTTGCATTCACATACTGGTGGTAAAAACCGTCATACCAGTTGTTGCAGCAAAATCACTGTTGTCTGCAGCATGAAGATGGCAGATGATGACGTGAGGCATGGTCACTTTACAGCGTTAATTGGACGGACAATAATTTGTCACAACAGGGAGCTCGTCTCATTGAAAACAACAGAACATCCGGTTTACCGTCTGTGGCACACCACCAACATATGCAGGCGTGCACGTGACTGGTGCCCAAGTGCTCATGCATGTGGAAAAATAAAAGATGCTCAGCAGAAAACATGGAGGGGAAGCGCTTTTCCTACAATCTGTTGTCAGAAGCGTGGTTTTTTTTGCTGCTGCGCATCATTTATTTTTAGCACACACACGAGTACCTGTGCACCAGTTATGTGCACACCTGACTATATGTGTCCTTATGCGTTCTATGAAGTGATGCTTGCACGTTTGATGTGCATCGTGTTGCGAAAGTCTTGAATGAGTTGGAACTACGACAGAATCATAGCAATGAATATGAAAAAAGGCTGCAGCAGGTATGAAGAACTCAAAGCAGGTTGTCATGCAGCTCGAGCATGTGAGCGGAACGATGAGGATTTCTGCTCATCGCTCATGGAGCAATGCGTCTGAAGTTCAGACGCATGGTGTGAGCGCATGTGAAAGTGGAGTGAGACGGGGTGCTCGTGGCT
>OMMV01187931.1:0-12383 GCA_900302635.1 Chatrabus melanurus | reverse complement strand
ATGTGAATACCTACGGTTCTATAATTGCACAGACTGATAGTTGACATACATGTGATGTGTCAGAGGACATTTTTAGCCGCGATTAACAACCCACTAATTACTTCATTACATATTTCTTTTTTTCCCATGCTAAAAGTGGCCGCCGCCATCTTGATTAACGTCATACCTCACCTCTTCGCATTGATCGCTACGAAATCCATCAATATCTACCATAAAATCAGGCCATCCATGCTCCATTCGTCAACAGACAGCTTCGAAAGACTCCAACCATCAACTATACAGGTATTTATGGCGTTCTTTCACACAGAGGAAGGCGAGTGACTTCAGATGTTTAGCTGCTGGGGCATAGTTTTGCATCAGGACTCACTGATCATCTTAAAAGGCCTACATGTTGTCCATCCCAGGGACGTATCACGTGAGCTCAAACTTGGTCAAGAGGCGGCGCGTTAGCACGGGCTTATGGTCTAGTCTATCTGGAGTGGGCAGCTCTCAGGAATTGAGTGACTGCACAAGAAGAAAACCAGTGAGGGAACCCACCAAGACACCCAGACAACTCTTCAAGAGTTATGGGCTTCTGAGCCTGTGATTGGAGAAACTGCATAGTGCAACTTTTGTCTGTTGCACCACCAGTCACAGCTTCATGGTGGAGTGGCATAGAGAAAGAAGATTCTTGGTGGCTGCCCTCACTTGTCTCCTTGCACAGCCACTCAGTGTTTTGAGAACTGCCTACTCCGGACAGATTTACCATACTGTTTGTATTTCCAAATAATTCTGTTTTATTCTTAATAATTGATGTAAATGAAGTCCAAGACATATTCAGTGACTTGGAAATGTTTGCATGCATCATCCACTTACTTGTCTAAAGAAAACTGGCTGTAAACGTGATGATTTATATGAAAAATAATAGATTTCATTTGTCGAATTACTTATGGGCTCTAGTGTTTACAAATGGCTGTAATTCATGTGATATTTTTGTTAAACCCCTTGAATTAAAGCTGAAAGTCTACACTACAAGCACATCTTGATTGTTTCACTTCAACTCCAATGTGGTGGTGCACAGAGGCAAAAAGTCACTGTCCAAATACTTATGGGCTTTCAGTCTGGTACATTTGAAATCAAGTTGCTGTTAGTTGAACCAGTATTCCATCACAGCGAATAATGTGGCTAATTGGGGTTTCATTTAGCTAACCCACATATTTCAGCTTGCAACGTGTCATAAAGTGCTTTGCTGGCGATGTGACAGTGGTGTGTTCAGTGCCGCCCAAAATGTTTGACAAAACTGTCACTTTCAGCTACATTATAATCGTGTTGGGACGTCGAACTTGGTCAGTTTTTTTTTCTTTTTACTGAATCTAGGTTTGATCCTTCCCTCCTCCCCCCCCTCCTCGGTTGACCTTTTACGGCAACGCTTAATGCAACACTGTCATCAGCGTAGTGATTTACAGCAGGTTGCTTGGCACTTTCCACTGCAAATACTCAGATTTGAAAACAATAAAAAAAAACCTGATCAGCCACATTGTTCGCCATGATGGATTATACATGTCCACAAAGTTTCAAGTATCACCAAGTTGTTAAGTCCACAGACATCAAAGGATGAACCCATGAACTTTTCTGGCTCAGGGGTCAAAGGTCAAGGTCACAGCACAATGTCAAATTTTTCGCCCAATGCAAGTAGATAGGGGAAAATTTTCTAAGGCTTGGCACTCATGAATCAGAGGCGACAGAACCATGGATACAATTAGATATGAATAGGAAGTCATATGTAGCCTTTCAAAATATACCATCGCATTCCACCTCGAGTGCCCTTGAATGTCACATTCTTTACTGGCTTATGGCAGCTAAACAGTGCCAGATACAGTTGTGGTCAGAAGTTTACATACACTCATCATGGGCACGAATGCCATGGTAATTTTGGGATGAAGATCGAGAAGATCCCAAATAAATTCAAACCTGTGCACCCAATTCTTGTTTTTTGATGTCACTAATGATGTATGCTGTACAATCATCCCACCCTGGCAAAAGAACCGCTCGAAGAAATCATTAAAAGCCCCAAATTACCACGACATTCGTGCCCGTGATCAGTGTATGTAAACTTCTGACCGCAACTGTAAGCTCATAATTACTATTAGACATGAACAGGAAGTCATATGTGGGCTTTCAAAATACATCTTTGCATTTGAGCTTGAGTGACCTTAAAAGTCACAATCGAGGTTGCTCAAGATTTGATCGTTTGTAGTGGCTAAACGGTGCCCGATAGGCCCATGGTTATTATTAGACATGGATAGGAAGTCATTTGTGGGCTTATAGTACACAACTTTTAAATTGACCTTGAACGTATTCAAGGTCAGACCCCCAGGTTGCTGTAATGAAGCAGAATACACTTTCCTCAGTGATGCAGTATCCCTGTGGCGGCGGGATTTGCACTCGCTAGAGTGTCGCTATCTAGTTTTTTTAAATTTTGTAACAGAATGAATTGACACATTAGATGTTGGAACAAGGCAAAGTTCACTATATTTCCTTTATAAATGACAGAAAATCCATTGTTTCTGTTGATCAGCTAGTTATTTCAGGTGTTATATAAATTCGATTCACCATATAGCAAATTGTGTTTAAAAAAAAAAAAAAAGAAAAAAAAAAAAAAGTTTGACACAGTCAGCTTTTAGCACTTTTATTCTAGTCACCCCAATATGTAGGATATTTATTGCTTGTTTGAAGCCACCAGTGGCCTTACACTTCACATTTTCAGAGTTTTATATCGGCAGTCACCCTAAGAGCAAGAGAAAAGACGGAATAAGAAGAAACTCGGGCTTTGTCCGTGGATTTCATGCGTTTCATGAGAACAGCAGTGAGCGAAAATAAATCTGGCCCTCTAATAACCAAGAGCGCATTTAAAAACTCAAAACTATAAGCATCTTTTCATTTTGTTTCACAGCTGACATTTGAAAGTTAAAGTACCTGAGACATCTTTTCTCAAAATCAAAATATCAATTAAAAAAAAAAAAAAAAAAAAAAAAATCAATTACAGCGATTACATGGTCAACATGTAAATAAATTTCAAACATCAAACACAGTTTTGCCAGCTTGTCACAATGGGCCTGCTCGAAGCAATGCCAGTCAACATGAGTGTACCAAAAAAATACAGCATATTATTGGATGAGGGAACGGGAATTTGATTTTTCAATCAAAATAATAATAAAAAAATCACAGCAAGATACATATTGTACAGAAAATATTTGTGCTTTTGAGAAGCCAGCCATCTCTGGCTGTTGCTGAGATGGTAACGGTCTCAGAATAATGTCTCCATCTGCAAAACTGCTAGAAATCATTAATCTGATAATCACACTTAAAGGAGTCAAATTGTGCAAGACATTTTTTTTTCTCTCGCCTTTAATTTAAAGCTACAGGGTGTAGGATTTAGTGCCATCTAGTGGTGAGGCTGCAGATTGCATTATTCCGTCGCCGGTCACAATTTTGTTTCTCTTCACGTTTTCCCGTCTTTGACATAGGGGATTCATGCTCCCTTGCCTTCTCTTGTGATAAGTAATATGTATGATCATTTCACAAAAAACGAGGGTTCTCAAACTTGTTAGCCTGTGCTAGCAACCGGTAGACAGTGTATAGGGGAGCAACCACTGATTCCTCTTATTTTTAACTCGGTCATCCGCCCGCGCTGCAAAATGCAAAAGGCGGAGTAAGTATGGCCTATTTGGGCGACTGTATCAATATGGCGGTGCAACATGGCCGCTTCCATGAGGGGGCCTGCTCCCATGTAAATATGAAGGGCTCATTCGAACATTATGAAAACACATTGATTTGTTATTGCAGATAATTAATTATACACTAATGAACAGATGGTTATTAATGCTATATTCCTTTTTCTGCTCAATCCTACACACTGTAGCTTTAAATATGGTTGGGGCTTCATGTTGAATAGCCGCAAAGTCCCACAATGGCTACGACTGCTAATAGGCCTGAAAAGGCTTGTTTTAAGAGTACTGTGACGCATGTCAAGGAAGGACATATCGGGACTCCTGCTTTCTCTGTGGGACACGCTTAAACGCTCTGTCCTTGAGAGAAGGAGAGATGTAGCAAGCGGCAGCTCCTTTCCATTTAAAGCAGCACGCACTGTTGCTATGGGGACGGGTCATTATTCCGAAGGTCCATTGGTCCGAAAATTAGGGTTAGGATTAGTTAGTTAGTTAGGCTTAGTTAGTTATTTAGTTAGGGTTTTGGGGGCTTGCCCCCCCCCCAATTTTACAAATAAAATCCTTACTTGTTGGGTATTTTATAAATATAATGCATATTTCTACCTATAGGGTGGGTCCCTTAAAAGTAACTCTATTTTGCTCGGACCAATGGGCCTTCGGGGACCAATGGGCCTTCGGGGACCAATGGGCCTTCGGGGACCAATGGGCCTTCGGGGACCAATGGGCCTTCGGGGACCAATGGGCCTTCGGGGACCAATGGGCCTTCGGAATATTGACTAGTCACTGTTGCTATTCAGTTGCTATCTGTTTCTAGTGGGTATTTTAGGCTACAAACTTTAATATATGTTTTTAAGACACCTGGTGATCTATATTAGCTTGCTGTCAAGGTGTATATATGTATATGACCCCTTTAAATGTTCCCCCGCTGCGTTTTTGGCATTTAGTTAAGCTAATGCTTTTAGAACAGTGTTTATGTTTTGAGCTAGTACGCAAGCTAGCTTAGCATGTCCCAAATCGCTTGGTTTTCTAAATATACAGACGTATAGAGTTGGAACCTCTGCTCGGCCCGTTCATCCAGCACACTTAGGATTGTTCAGGTACTTCAAACTTCCCACATTCTGCCGCAAGAAAGCTTAGAAGTTGTCGTCCTCATCTCTTCGAGACATAATGAGCTGTCTCCTCAGGCCTGTGAAGTGCGGGACGCTCGATGGGGAGCCCGACACTCCGCAGTCCAGTTTAGGGGTGGAAGTGCAACGCGGCCCCACCCGGCCCATCAGCCCGCGGACGTCCCGGTGGAGGGCTGGATCACTCGGGATGGAGTTGAGGCGCGTCTCCTGCTCCAGCGCCCCAGCATCCCGGTCCAAACGCGGGTTACTGGCGCTGCTGGGCGACTGGGGATCAGCACTGAAATACAGCGTTGAACTCGACTCTGTGGGGCAAAAATACGTCTCCGGGCTGTCGCCAAATACAGATTTGCCTTCGGGTGAGCTGCGTTTGAAGTCCGAAGCAGGTGACTCCATCGGGCTCTCCATCTCCAAACTGTCGTCCTCTTCTTCGGGTTGTTCCGTCGACGTGGCTTCACTCACGCTCTGAAACTCATCTTTGCAGTCTGAGAGGGGTGCCAGACCCTGACCCTGAGACTCGGAGGTGGAGACGCCCTCGCCGCTTGCTCCCACCGTGATCGTGGCACCGTCATTGCTCTTGAACTCTTGGTTGTACTCTTCCGCGCCCAGTATTGCCGCCAGCCCACCAGCCCCATACGCCCTGTTAATCTTCACCAGGTCGCCGGTTTTCAGGGCCAGCCGGATCAAAAGCCAGTGGTGGTGGTAACAAAGGCAAGAGCTGTTGGGTCTGGCGCCGCATGTTCCCGGATGGTCTAGTAGGGTTCCAGCAATGCCTGAAAGAGAGAAGCTGCCATGGTTTTGAATGGAGGGAGGTGGCAGGCTCTTATCTCCGAGAGAGAAGGAGGACTCTCCTTGTTCTATACATGTGGTGCCCATGTGGTTGTGAGTTGAGCCCTGGGAAATCTCTGTTGACTTGGGGTGCAGCAACCGGTAGTATAGGACCAAAGAGGTAGCACCTGGAGAGCACACAGAGAGGCTTTCCTTCAGTACAAATTCTTTCATTCATTTCAATCATTTTGGAGATAATTTTCCTAACTTGATCTAGCTCGAGCTTTATGCTCAATGTGAACAGCGTGGGAATTTTAGCACTTTATGTGGGTGGAACCCCCTCTTTCAGAGACCAAAAGTAATTGGACAATCTGTTGCGCTACAGTATTTTAGTCAGGTGTGTGTTATTCCATCATTATTTCACCGACAGTTCATCGGAAAATGGTTAAAAACTCCATAAATGCAAGTGCTCAAAATCCCTTGGAGTTCAGTTCAATGAATCACTCAGAAAAGGAAAAAGAATGTCACAGCTTAGTAAACCTGGGTAAAGCAGGCTGTCCTCAAAAACTGAGTGACCATGCACGATGGCCGCTCGTGAGGGAAGCCACCAAGACAACTGTGACGCCTCTCAAGCAGCTACAAGTTTCAGTGGCTGTGACTGGAGAGACTGTGCAGTCACCAGTCACAGTTTCATGGTAGAGTGGCACAGACAAAGTCACTGTTAGAAAAGAAAGCACATGAAATTCAGGGTTGAGTCTCTCCCTTCCCTTCTGGAAAACTCAATCCTAGATATATATATATATATATATATATATTTATTTTTTTTAAACAATGGCTTTCTCTGTGCAACTCTCCCATGAAGCTGTGACTGGTGAAGCAACAGGTTAATGTTTCTCTAACCACAGCCACTGAATCTTGTAACTCCTTCTGAATTGTCATGGATGTGTTGGTGGCTTCCCTCACTAGTCTATTTTGTCCATGGCCTGCTCTCGGGAGATTTCTATATAGTGCCATAGGCTTTGCATATTTAAATAACTGATGTCACCATGGATTTCTAAATGTGAACATCAGGCGCTGATTGGCTGAGAGCTTCAAAAGTATGTCATCATTGCAATCTAGTTGGCCAGAATATAACAAAAACTCCACCAATTTCACAGACCTAATTGTATTGTACGTCATGTAATGAAGAGTTTCTTGAGGTCGGGTGTGAATTGTACTTCAACAACAAAATGTCAAGCACTGACATCCTATGGAGAGTTAACAATCTCTGTGCTAATCCCCATGTTCACGCAACAACTGCGGAGATCCCTGGTGGCTCCCCTCATCTGAATCCTGTGCAAGGGAAGGAGTGACTCACCGAGGAGAAAGCTACACAGCACAGTGGCGGGGAGGGTCATGTTGTCCCATGATGCTTCGCTGAGGAAGTCGGAGGCAGCCAGCAGCAGAGTGGCATTCTCTATGAGCATGAACTGGAGGAGTGAGAAGGTCACACCATTAGTCATCCGCTGACAGCGAGAGGAGCACTTGAGGACAACTTGAGGAACTACAATTTCATCCGAAGCCACTCCTCACCACATAAAAGCTGGCCATGCGGAAGCGCGAAGGTCCGTCTTTGACGTTGAGGAAGAGAAAGACGTGGACGAGGCCCATGATGCCACTGAAGGCGCGCCAGCACCAGGGGCCGCTGCAGATGTCTGGTTGCTGTGATACCAGCCAGAAGGAAGCAGTGAGCCAGTGGAAACCTGGAGGTCAACACAAAAATAGACTTGGCGGCGCAGACAAGAATCCCTGTGTAGAATATCAATCTGAAGCAGAGGAACATCTGGATTAAGAGGACGCGCGGCGTCACTGCATCCGAGGATGATCGCTTGCTCACTTGAATACAAGTGCACAAAAATCAACCCATTTCTTATTATTTATGAATTTTGTGTTATGTTACTATTTTGCTCCACAATAGAGCGGTGGTGAGCTGCAGGAAGGTACTAGATCCTGGGTTCCATTCCAGCCAAGGCCTTTCTTTATGTGGAAATTTGCGACAAATTCCGCAGAAATCGCCAATCGGAAAACCATCTTTTCAAGATACTTTGTGTGCGCACTTTTCCTCTTCTAACATGTGGTTGTGTTGGTATTCCGCATGCTAGCATTCACCAAGCATGTTGATTTCGGAGCCGCTTCATCACACGCTGAAACAAATGTCGGCAAAACCCTCTAAGTCCATTTGTGTTAAATGGAAGAAAATGCAATTTAAAATGGGAATTTAAAGGAAAACACATGAAAAAAATTCACAGATTTCCATAAATAAAATTAAAATCGGATGTTCAAATTCTTTAATATTTTCCACATGGAGCAGACAAGTGCATGTTTTGCAGAATGGGTTTTTTGCAAATGAACTCTTCAAATATAACTTTGCTTTCCAAGTGGCGCACCACTTGGCAAAAGTTAGGAAAGGTATTTTTCCCCAAGCCACCTCGGCTCCACCCAGCGAGCTCGGGGTGGCGCAGGGAAGGCGCGGCACACACTCTGTCCTCAACCCCTGATATTTCGGAGTGATTTTTTCCGTGCTTGGATCCCGATCTGCGTGGAGCCTGCACCAGGTTGCCTGCAGCTGAGCGCAGTGCGGCAGAGGCTGTCTGCTTTTAACATGCTCCGTTCACCTGAATGCGCAACCGCTTTGATTTCACTGCAACTCTGCAATTATTACTTTAAAAACTAATTCGCCTTGATAATGAATCTGTATTTTATGCTATTTTTTTTTAAACGTCGCAATTAATTTGCCGTTCGTATGCATGCTGAACTGTGGGGGTGGGGGCGGTCCGTATGGATCACAGATCAACGATGGTCCGTTACACTGAGCACCTCCCCGTAAAAGGCAAAATCTGTTCTAAACACAGGCATGTGTTCACACTGTGCTCATGAAATTACAAAAATTGGAAGGACGGGACTGACCTAAGATCGGAGATTAAAAAAAAAAAAAAAAAAAGTGTGGAATACTTTTTTTATACAATTCAGTGGAAAATTCATCTTTACTGTTAAATGAGGCATTTTAGAGTCGGCACTGGAAATAAAAATTTTAATATTGGCTCCAATTTCTATCAATTTAGCGTGCATAGTGCTTAAAATAATAAAACGTCCTGCTTACCCACCACGCCGCAGACCCACCAGTTAAAAACCCTGGCGAAGAACATGAGGCAGGTCACCCTGGCTCCCAGCATGCCTGCTCGCCACACCAGCTGGCACAGCAGAGCAGCCGGCGGCATGGCCAGGTGTCCCGGCCGGATGAGACAGCAGGCTCGGCCGTACAGCACCAGGGCCCAGGAAATGGACAGCAGGCACAGGCCACAGCAGTACGCCACTGAACGCAAGCACGAGGACACAATGCACTTTATACTGCAATCCAAACTTTGCGAGGAGCATCTTGTTGAGCCTGTAAGTAGCGCAAAGACCAGTTCACCTGGGGACATGATGCCCACGTCGGTGGACATCACGACGTACGCCTGCAGCAGGCTCTGCGGCAGTGTGACGACGAGGGCCTCCAGCAGCCAAAGGGCAGCGACGTCCGCCTGTTGCATGATGGCTGCGCCTTGCTCGGCCACCGAGATGTGCTTGTGCAACACACACCGCATGCAGTCCCACAGCCTGTCACAAGAGGGCGGCACACACATACCTCAGAAAAGCATCTCCTAATGCTATCAACGTGTCCAGCATTTATACTAGGGATAATAATTCAAACAAAGCTGCTTATTATAATGAATATCAGATCAAATATTCCTGCAACTGGATTTTTTTTTTTTTTTTTTTTAGACGAAAAATGTGTAATGTGATATTTTGGCTAAACAATCTCACCTTTTGAAGATGCCCAGGTGCAGTATGTGTATTACGGAGAGGTAGCAACGCCTGTCATCGCCGTCGTCGTAGTACCACTTCAGACTTAACAGCTGAACCGCCGTCCCCGGCAGAAAGAGGCCGAGAGTGAGCCCCACCCACTGCGACTCCTCGTTCCAAAGGTAAAAGCCTATACAGTAGATCACTAATGCACACAAACAAACAAACAAACAAACATGATTTAGGTTGTATCAATGTTCCTCAAAGTAAATAAAAGCATGCAAATGCTTTTGATATATTGAGAGTTATGTGCAGAAGCCATCAGAATTCTTGGCCCATTTTTTTTTTTAATCATAAGTTAAAATAATTGAAAAGTTTATTTTAAAGCTACAGTGTGTAGTTTTTAGGGGAGCTTAGTAGCAAGAATGGAACATAGCATTCATAACCATCTGTTCATCACCTGCAACAACGAATCAATGTGTTTTCATAAGCTTAGAATGAGCTCTTCATATCTACATGGGAGCGGGCCCCCTCACGGAGGCCGCCATGTTGCACCGCCATATTGATACAACAACCCAAAAAGGACATACTTACTACACCTCTTGCATTTTGCAGCACAGCCAGAAGACTGAGTTAAAAATAAGAGGAATCAGTGGGTGCTCCCCTGGTTGCTAGTGCAGGCTAACACGTTTGAGAACCCTCATTTTTGTGAAATGGAGGATCATACATGTTGTTTATCACAAAACAAGGCAAGGCAGCATGAATCCCCGTCGACAAAGAAGTAAAAACATGAAGGGATACAATATTGCGACCGGCGATGGCATAATGCAATCTGCAACCTCACCACTAGATGACACTAAATCCTACATACTGTAGCTTTAATAATACAAAAAAAAAAAACTGCATTTTTGTGTTTGTCATCCTATGGCTTCCTGTAGCATATACTGTATGTTAATATGGGGCTTCTTATCGTAGTGATCAGTTAATCTGACGCTTTATTTTTTGTGTGACACATCAACTCCCCTGTGGAGAACTTTACGAATGCTGAAGTTTTATCCGCTGGGCCTAGAAATACCTGCTGAAGGCAAAGTCACTGTGCACATCTAGTCACCTTGCGTCCTCGTCATTGGCGCCGATCTGGCACAGAGTGCTGCGCACGGTTTCAAATGCACATCTGATGCCGTCTGCCTATGAGATGAGGTTTGCAGTCTTGTTTGTTTGTCAGCAGGATGATCTCAAAATGATATAAAGGGTTTTCAGTGAAATTTGGTGGTTGTTTTCAGGTCGAGTTGATTATATTTTCAGGCAGATGCTTGTCCTGGATTTTTTATTTATTTATTTGATTTGATTATATTTGATTTAGCTTATTTGGAACATTTTTTAAAAATAAATAAAATATATATGTTGAGGAAAAAACATCACAAAATTAATCTGTAGCATAAGTTGTAAAAAAAAAACTCCAAAATCTTCATTTAGCAACATAAATTAACATTTCATTCCAGTATCCCATACTAAATCAATAATCAATCACATAAATACACTCTCTCCCCCAGCATTCAGTAATAATCCCATTGAATGTATTGAACTTAATACATTTTAGTATTTTGCAGATTGTAAAATCCTTTGTTAAATCCATAAAATGAACACTGACCCCACAAAGAAGTGGGGGAAAAAAGAGATGTAAAGATGATTATTGTACATAAGTTAGGAAAACATAGATTCAGGTTACATTTTTCAAATTAATTGAAATGAATGTTATAAAGAGTGTAAAATTATTTTAATTATTGAGTTCAACACATTTAATGAAATAATAAATATTCACCTTACATGCATTAATTTAGAATTACAGTGACAGACATAAGTTTACATACACCTCGGCAAATAAATTTCAAACTATATCAAACAATGTGTGTGTTAATGTAAGTCAATGAATTATTTCTATATAAAGTTATTTTAAAAACAATAGCTACAAGATATATTTCTTTCAGTTTTTCTTCTCCGTTTCAGATTTTCAGTGGACCACAAAATAAAATTATTTTTACTGTTTTTAAGCACTGTTAAATTACTGTCATTCAAGTTTATTTGAAATCTTATGCCAAAGTTGTTGTATAGTTTGATAGGAAACACCATTCTGCACACGCTGATGTAAAATCTTCAAATATAATGGCACATGAAAGCACTAGTACCCTGAACTAGGAATAAACCTGCACTCCTTTCCAGGAATATGTGGGGAAAAAAAAAATCTATCACACAACACAAGCAACAGCGACCTCCAGTGGCCACCAGGACTCGGCGATAAGTAATATGTCCACAAGCAGCTTGACAGGCCTGTCTGTCTTTGTTATTTTGCATGTTAAAAGACGCCAACATGGCCCAAAATAGGAGGTTCTCTCATCCTCACCTGTATCTATCAGAACCCAAGATTCCAGAGCTGAATATGCAGCAGTTTTTGCAAAGTTATTTGCAAAAATTTTGCAGACCCGCTCACTCACTGACTCTATTAATCCTACCGTATGCTTGTCGTGCTAATCACAGGGAAAAATGTCAAAGGTGAGTAGAGCACTCAGCGATTTGACGGCTTATGTTTTATTTTGCCTAAAATCACAAAAACAAGCGAATTTATCCTTTAAGGAATTAATTTATCAGGCTTGACAGCGATTAACAGGAGCTTTTTGTGGATACGCAACACAAAAACAATTGGATTTGTACACTTATAACCCTTCACTCTGGCATAAAAGGAACAATTTAGTTAGAAACCATTCGTTATAGACGATATATAGCAGAAAGGTTTGCTAATTGTGCAGCTGTGTCGAAAAGCTGTCAGACAGCGACACCTCGCGTTGAAGCTGCGCAACTGCACTCTTCGTTCATTCTAGCCAAACAAAAAAACCGCCTCACACACACACACACACACGTTTCACAGGTTGGCTTCAGGCAGCCTGAAGTCGGCCCACTTACGAGC
>OMMV01187930.1:0-13488 GCA_900302635.1 Chatrabus melanurus | reverse complement strand
TATGTAAACCCCAGTGTCCCTCAGCGTGTTGCTCGATTGTTGTGCTTTCATGCCGCTTTCCAGTGTTTACTTCTCTTGTTTTTTCCAGTGCTCCCTAGTGACTGACCCCCCGTTGCCAGACCGTAATTATCTCTTCGTGTTTTGTGATTTTTGCCTGCCGGACTTGATTACCTTTGCTGGGTTTTTTTGCCTTTTTGTGTACGAACCCTGCCTGTTCCTGTTCATTCTCCTGCCTGCTCCATCACGGACACTGTTGCGATTTTGGACTGCCTTCCTGTGTACCGACCTCTGCTCTGCCCGAATAAAGTCTGTTATTTATCTAAAACCATCTCTGATCTCTGCGCCGGGGTTTCACCACACTCCGTTCCTGACAGAACAATCGAGCCAGAAGAGACCCCGCAGAGCATCAGTGATGGACATAGACTTTATGTACCTGCTGCAGGACGACGCCAAGCAGCACAAACATCGGCAGGTGGCAGACAAATTACGCAGCAAATTTTCCAGTGTTCTTCTAGCTTCGTCCACTGACTCCACTTTCGTGGGATCGCGGCTGGCGAGCCGCGCTTCACCGTTACCGCTGCCACAGCAATCAGCGGTCCCAGAGTTCCCCCAGTTGCAAGTGACTTATGTTTTTTTCCCGGCTAAACACCTGTCTGAAAGATGCTTCGGCTCGTCTGCTCAGCCAGGGCGCACCGGCAATTATTGCAATTTGTGATGGGTTTAGCCCTTTTTTGGGCTACCTTGACTGGACTACATGCAGACACAGGGAGAACATGCAAACTCCACACAAAAAGGACCAGATCGGATTCGAACCCGGGCCCTTTTAGCTGTGAGGCTGTATATTACACTGTACTGTATTAGATAGAAAAAGAGACAAAATAAGACTACAGCTGTACTTGAATGTTGGTTAACATACCTCGATGCTTCATATTTCCTCTCACGATAAAGGGTTCTCTTCTTCATTAGGTAAAGAAGGACCATGTCACAGAAGAATGCTCCCTGTTAAATTAGGCACCAATGTAACTTTCACAGTGGTGAGATACGAAAAATCCTGTGCAGTGTATTCTCAAACACATACATATATAGAACTTACAGCACCCATCAAAGCAAGTCCTGCACCTAAATTGATGATTGTTGGGATAATGCTGAACATTCCAGCCTGTGATTGATAACAGAAATACGAAATTAGGTTGAAACATTATACATATGAACTTTCTAACATTTGAAATAGAAGGTTATATGTGCACATTCTGATCTGGGTTAAAAGAGTTCCTTGGCATCATTACATGGAAGGTAGTCTTTGGCGTCTATACAGTGATGTTCTTGGAATTTTGTCTTCAGTGTCAGCCAAAATGCTTGTCCCTAACCCTAACCCTAAGCCTTCACTCTGACTCTAATTATAGCCATAACATTTAATTGCCGTTGCTATATCAACCTTCCCTGTGCATATCAACATGAAGGGAACCCGACAAAGTTTTACGATTACTTATTTGACTCAATACTATATTTTGCACTTAAAATCTTTTTATTTAGACATTCTTGTTCAAACATTATGCCTTGAGAGAGTATATTTCATATATTCACACTGAAAAACATTTTCCATACCTTTCCGTGTACCATGATGTTAAATACCACACCATAGACTTTGAATAGAGATCGATAAGTCTCACCAGCAGCATTTTTGTAATATCGAGTGTGTCTGTGGGAAAAAAACCAATGATGTACTATTATATAATGGAAGCATAATTCAAACAAAAATCATAAATGCAAGATTGTCTGTACAAGTGTCTAAAGTCGGGCACACCTGAAGTTAAATCCAGATGCAATGGTCTTGTTAGAGACATTGATGTCCAGCCGAGTGAAGTGATACTTCGGATGGCAGTTAGAGTAGCCTTGGTCCAGGTCACAGTCCCACTGTATCATTATGGCAATAGAGCCACCCTGGAAACACGGCGTAAATTTGATTTCAGTATGGCCATTGGTGCATCTCTCATTTAAATCATCCAAACGCTCACAGCATGTGCTTGTAGCAAAGGTTTCATAGACAGATGCTCTTCCTGCTCTTAATTCAATCTATTTATTCAGGATTCAGATCAGCACCAAATTTGCACCATCTGGTGTCTAGATTAAATTTCAGCTTCCTTTGAACCAGCTGTGAAATAAAAACTTAAGGATCACTGCAAATTGTACATATGGATGCTAATTTCATAATGACCATTGTTTATAAATGTAATTACCTTCAGATATGTATTTCTTGCACAGGTGTAGTTCTTCCTAGATAATATTGTAAGCATTTCAGAATTTAACCTTTTCCACTGTAATGGCCAAACTCATAATGCGTCCTCATTTTGTCTAGTGTTTGCAGTTTTGCTGATAAATCTGGAAATTATTGTGGTTGAAATGCACCTAAATGGCCATAAAAAATAACATGATCACTGTTCAATATTCAGAAACAACATTTTTTTTCAATGACTAATTAATTCACTTTTTCTTTCTTCTACCACAGGACAGAATAAAATTAATTAAACTGTAGTATTTTGACACGGTAATCATAATTATTATTCTGGACAAATTGAATTGCTATAATGTAAATTACAGCATCATAAAGTCTCTGTGATGAATGAATATAGGCTTCTTTGTGTTCCAGTAAAATCTGAAAGGTTTGTTTATCTCCAGCTCAGCTGTGAGTGTGAGATAATGTGTTTAAGATTATGGAACATGGAACACACATGAAACTAAAATTAAAAGGGTGAGCACGAAGAGTGTTATATTTACTAATGTTGCCATGTCCTGGAAGTTGTGTCCAGCTCGCTTGGTGATGTCTCCCAGGCGAAAGATGGGACAGTAGCGGGAGAGCTGCTCATCGTAGTGACATTTCTTCAAATAGGTGTCGTCAGTTGTTTCAAGAACGTTGGACCTCAGAGTTAAGGAAGTAGTATATTATTACACAGACTAATTGCTGTGCCACACTGTGAAAAATTCAGTTGTTTTTAACGGAAAAAACTGGCAGCTGTGGTTGCCAGAATTCTGTAAAAAATGCAGCAAAAATATGTAAATACCTTACACAAAATACAAATTTTACAGTATAAGATCTTGTGGCTTCTCCCAATTTAACTTGGGGTCACCACAGCATATCCAATATGGATCTGCATGTTGGCTTGGCACAAGTGTTACACCCGATGCCCTTCCTGACACAACTCCACATGACATGGAGAATGGGCTGGGGCGGCCTTGAACCAGAAACCTTCTGCTTTGAAAGTGATCGCACTTTACCACCGTGCTGCGCAAATTTTACGGTACAAAACCGTTGTAATTTGCAAAAAAATGAATAAAAGCAGAAGGGGATACAGATAACCTTGAACCAGAGATATTCTGTTTTAGAAGGAAGCACAATAACTGCTTGTGCCACCATTTTGTCAAGCGATGGGAATTAGTCTGAAAATATAATGAACTGCAGAATCCGTTTTATCCTATTAATGTATAGCCTACTTAATTCTAAACAGACATTGTTTTTCAGAACTCATATTAACATACTTTGTACAGATACAGTAAAAAAAAAAAATGTTATGGCAGTATGACATACAATTCATTATATTTTCAGAGTAGTCCCTGCGATACAACAGCACAGTGGTGCAAACAGTTAGTGTGTTTGCCTCCCAAGCAAGCATGTCCCAGATTCAAGGCTGCCTAAGCCCTGTTCTCCTTATACAATTGGAGCTGTGTTGGAAAAAAAGAGATCAACATGTGGATCCCATGCTAAACCTGCTGTGGTGGCCCTGAGCAAAATGGAAGCAGCACAACAAAATCTCATTGAATGGAATTCAATGTACAACAAGTAACAACTGCATTTAAATTGTACAGAAATAATTAGTTTAAAAACAGCATGATAATGTTAATTCAGCAAAAAACCTGATGTATTTACTGCTTTAAAATATGTTTTGTAAATTACAACATTATACTGTAAAATTTGCAGGTTGTTCTGTTCATATTTTTAATGTATTTTTTACAGAATTATTCTGGCAACCATAGCTGCCAGTTTTTGTTTTTTTTTACAGTGCAACTCTTAGCGTCAAAGCTGTTATGAGACATTTAAATAGAGATTTTATAATAAGTGGTAAACACAGTTTAGGTGGACTCACTTTGCAAATGAGAATCTGGGAAACTGGATGAAATTCTTGATATAGATGGTGAAGTTTTCAGCATTTGACAGCAAAGGCCATCTGAAAAACAATTAGGATTGGAATTCACTGCTACGCTTTGGGTATCTTGCAAAAATGTTTGTGTAAAAAGGATTTGATACTGGCTACAATAGCCCTAAAAAAAATTTAAAAAAGGAAAATTTTCCTTCACAGTATCCTAGCTTGTTTTCAGGTCAGAGAATATACTTTTATTTTCAAGTATTCCATTTGGCAAATGTTCTCAACCCCAACAGGACAGCATTTAATTCTGCAAAGAAAATTAAGATATAATAATTAACAAAACTGTATGGTGCTCTTGTGTTATTCTAGGAATTAGAGGCATAATAATGTACTCAGGACACGATATAGACCTCGTTCACCTGACATCATTGTCTCACATGAGCTATGCCTTGATTGGCAAGAAAGCTTCACTTCCTCTTGCAGAGATGAGTAAATCATTATTCCTGTTCACCAGTTTTTTCTCATTTTGAAATGTCAGGCTCAAAGGACACATGGTGTTTTTATGTTCAGCATATGACAG
The DNA here is from genome assembly GCA_900302635.1 of Chatrabus melanurus. Taxonomy (NCBI): domain Eukaryota; kingdom Metazoa; phylum Chordata; class Actinopteri; order Batrachoidiformes; family Batrachoididae; genus Chatrabus; species Chatrabus melanurus. The sequence continues at coordinate 8,769 of OMMV01187930.1, read as the reverse complement.
CACCAATCGGCATGGAGCAAAGAAGGGAACATGGTTTGTGGTTGTAGATTTCCATCAGACCTAGAAAGATGAGCAAACTGAATAGCAGCAAAGAACTGAGAGAACTGGGACCTATCTAGGGAGGAAAAAGCATATGCTCCAAGTCACAGGTCTTTAGATAAATTAATACCTTCTTCATATGTGATCCTTTGTTCTTTCTCTACAATATTTGTTGAAGTTGAGTAAATTAGTTGTGAGAATCAATGTAATGTCAAACCTGTTACTGTTCTGTTAATCTCTGCTGCTCATTATTGAGCGAAATATTATGCTTCTATAGTGTCTGTTCATCATTCTAATTTGGATGCATTTTAGCTTCAGGCCATTTCAAACAAGATTTCATTAACCTCGGGTCACTGTCGCACCAGGCCTCTATTTTATATATATTTGAGCCTGTATGTATAATTTTGACCCTGTGTGGATTAGAGAAGATCCAAAAATAAATTCAAACTTGTGCACCCAATTCTTGTTTTTTAGAGTCATTAATGATGTATGCTGTACAATCATTCCACTCTGCCGAAAGAACAGTTCAAAGAAATCATTAACATCCTAAAATTACCATGACATTCATGCCCATGATGAGTGTATGTAAACTTCTGACCGCAACTGTATATCATTCCTTCACCTTATCATCTACATGTTCATTGTATTTAGAGAGGGGTGCTTGTTGGTTGCATTGGTAGCCACAGAGTTACATGTTTGTTGAAGAAGTAGATCCAGCATTTTTATTTATTTTTTGCCAACCATCATGGTGATGACTCAAAGTTAAGTAGCTGCACGGGGTGTACTAGCTCACGGTCCAATACATTAATGAGACTTTGGATCTGGGCTGTTTCAACAGTTGTTGATTTATGGTTTGTAGTCTTGGACAGAGTTATATAGGGTTACATGCCTACCAACAGTGCCATCCTCTGTTTAAGATACTTTCATGGGTTTATGTGTTATTTAAGAGCTCAAATCAACTATAAGACTGTGAAAATAATGCATGTCGACAACATTTTCACACTTGCATATTTTTCCTTACTGTGGTTTAAACGTTCTTTCAACGGGACACCATCCATAGATTTCACATGTACCCATGGAGTTTTCATCCTTTCTTATGCATCGTCCACTCATAACCCCTTTGTGGTGCAGCAGAATGAAGCATGAAATCATACATCCCATCACATGTAAGAAAACACAACATTTGTTAGCATTTACAATTCTGATGAGAATATGAAGACAAATCTGTTTTAAGTCTATGATGGTTGAAATCAAAGTCATGATGTTAACTAAAAGGTGCACTCACAGAGGGCAAACCTCAATTTGAGTAGTAATGGCTAACCATTATAACCTCCGCCAACCACCAGACAAGGGCTTGTATAGAACTTGTTAATGTCATGAAGCTAGTTGGCAAAATACAAGATAAAAGGACAACAAAGAGATAAATGAAATTATTTAGAATCATCTCTCTCTCTCTCTCTCAAATACCTTTCCACAAGATTTGATCAAAATGCATCCTTTACTTTTTAATTTATGTAGTTTTATTGTTATGGCAATCCAGATGGGTTGTGGGAGTTCTTCCGCAATCACAACTTGAAAGTTGCTAAGGATTGTATTTGAGTCACCAGTGTCCATAGGAGGAGGTGTTTCATATCTGAGGGAACTCTAAATGTCATACAGAGGAGTCGTAGTGCACGGATTGATGGAAAGTCTAGGCTATACAGGGAGCTGAGAAAACAGGCTGTGATGACCCTGAGAGTGGACAAGGAGGCATTTGTTAGAGGAATCTGTGATTAGGTGACACATCTTCTGTGGTCTAATGACTCCCGACCTGCTTACAAAGGAAACAAAGCACTTTGTTCCTCCAAAACTACACCTCGTCCTACTGCAGTTATGGTGGAAGATGGTTCAGTCCTGACAGATGCCTCTGCTGTACTGTCACCTTGGGCTGGCGAATTTTGAGCAGTTGTATAAGACTGATCTTCCTGCTGGGATGTTAGACATCTCCAGTGCCAGAGTTCCTGTGGCTGATTCTCCAGTCAACTGTGAAACACCAAATTTTGGGCCGTGAAACAGCTGAGGGCAGGGAAAGCTCCAGGGATCTGTGGCATTGGCGCCGAGCTTCTAAAGGCGGGTGGAGATGCTATTCTCCTGGAATTGCAAACAATCAATCAATCTGGGAGATGGGTATTATCCCTATAGTCTGGAAGAAAGGACTTGTCCCAATCTGGAAAGGAAAGGGTGATCGCATGGATTGCAACAACTAAACACTGCTCTCTGTGCCAGGGAAGGTTCCTGCAAGGATTATTTTTAATAGGATTCAGTTCCAGCTACTTGCTGCTCAGCAACCAGAACAGTCTGGCTTCACGCCCAAGAAGCCAACCATCAACCGCATTTTAACCCTGTGAAAACTCATGGAATGCAAGCATGAATATCCACAGTGCTTCTTTGCAGCCTATGTTGATTTTCGCAAAGCGTTCGATTCAGTTGATCAGACTGCTCTCTGGAACATCCTGAGAATATGTGGGATCCTCAAGAAGTTGCTGGACATCATAGCCAGCCTATACACAGATACTGTGAGTGCTGTGCAGAGCGAACTCAGAGACTGAGTTTTTCCCAGTGAAAACTGGTGTTCGTCAGGGATGTGTTCTGGCTCCTACGCTGTTCAATGCTTGCATGGACTCGTTGTTGGGTAGGGTTGTGGAAACCAGTGGCTTAGGTGTTTTTGTTGATGAGGAAAGGTTTACTGACCTTGACTTAACGGACGATGCTGTGATCTTTGTGGAATCAATGGATGCCCTGATTGCGGCACTTGAGAAGCTGAGTGAGGAGTGTCTAGGTTTGTGATTGTCCTGGATCAAGAGTAAAATCCAGGCTTTTAATGACTTTCTGGACTCGGCCATCAGAAGTGTATCTGTATGTGATGAAAATGTTGAACGTTTGGAGACATTCACTTATCTTGGCAGTGACATTCATGTCTCTGGGTCCTCGGCCTTTGAGATCGACTGATGCCTGGGAAGAGCTTATGGAGTCATGAGGTTGCTGGGCAGAGGTGTTTGGTGATGTCGATATATTTGCAGGAGAATGAAGTCCAAGTCTTTAGGGTCCTGGTGCTACCTGTCTTACTGTATGGTTGTGAGACTTGGATGCTAACGTGTGACCTAAGGCGACGACTGGATGTCTTTGGTACTTGGTCTCTTCGGAGGATCCTTGGGTTCCGCTGAAATGACTTTGTACCAAACGAGCTTTTACTTAGGGAGACTAAGATGAGGAGTATCACTTGCATTGTGAGAGAGCTTCAGCTTTGACATTTTGGCCATGTGGCATGTTTGTCTGTGCGTCATCCAGCAAGTAGGTGCCTTGGTGTTGAGGACCCCAGTGGCAGGAGAAGGCCAAGGGGATGCCCACATTTCACCTGGCTGTGGCAGATAGATGATTATTTTAGAAATGTGGGGATGGACCGCTTGTCTGCCTGGGTGGTTGCCATCCAGGACCCAAGGCAGTTCTGTGGTGTCGTGGGTGTGGTGAAGCATGGCACCAGTGCATACTCCCAGATTTGACTTGACTTGACTTACTGTTATGGAGTTGTGTAGACAGACAACCAGACAGGGACAATCGCATGCCGTCTGTCCCTGTCAGTTGGCAGAGGTAATAACAGTATGTATTCAAAACATCCTGTATCAAGCTAGAAAATGTGGAAAAATCACAAATAACAATAAATGTTATAAAATAAATGGTTAAACATGCATGTTTTAGGCTCTTCACATGAATAAAGCAAAACCTTCAATAATCCAATTTGGTGGTCGAAATTTCTTACAGTTATTCTTTTGAAGCAAAGCATGTTAAAACAGAATTTCAAATGATAATTCTACAATTACTAAAGATGAAACTTTAACTATTGCAGACAGACTGTTTTTGAATGCATTTTATACGAGGACACTTTTATTACCTCTGCTGGGGATGTTGTTATCATCTGTGCTTGTTAGTTGTATTATACCAACAAATCAATTTTGCAACTTAGTGAAATGGTGTAGTGTGAGTTGGATTAAAAGCCACTGAATTTTGAAGTAGATCCAGGAAATGTTACAGAATTTTGTTTAACATTAACAAATAGGAACCATGGCAGAGGTATGCCGTCTAATGAGTGCCCTTTTAGTTGTGCATGCAGCCTTTAATCCACAGTAATATCTCAGAAAAACACCAAGAATTAATTTTATCTTGACTCCTGGCATTTTTTAGAATAAAACTTGTCAAAGATGCAATTTACATGATATTTAACAGTAACAAGATCATAATATTAATAATGCATCATTGAAATTTAAAATAGTAACTTTCGTTGTTACCGTGACCAGCAACTACTGTTCTTCCCTCCTCACAGTCGTGGTCACCTCCACAGTGGCCATCCAGAACTTTTGGGCTCTGGGGACAAATATTACAAAATAATGACTAGAATTCAGACACACACACACACACACACACACACACACACACACACACAAATTTAACCACATATGTATATATTTTTGAAAAACTGTTGGTTTTGAACAGGATTGCTTAAAGTTCATTTAAATTTTAACACTCCAGCACAAAATCATATAATGCCTTAGCATCTCAACAAGTAAAGAATTAGTCCCCCATGTTGACAATCTATAGTGTACAGTCTGAGAAGTATGGCACAAGTGGATTTGAATAGTGTCAAACTTCACATCTATGCGGTCTGAAATCTCAGCACAAAGGGGTTGGATCCTCATCCGTAATTAGTCATGGGTATGTGCTGGGCATAACATGAAATAAATCAATTGTCATCCATTATTGCCTTTAAGAGACGGAGTGTGCCGACGCACAGCGCACAACGATACAGAAAGTGTACTCAAGTGAGAGGTAAGTTAAAGACAAGACTGTAATTATTCAAAAATCGAGAATTAAGGCCCGTTGTTTGTGTGTGTGTGTGTGTGTGTGTGTGTGTGTTTTAAGGTGAGTTTTAACCCCTGCAATATAAATATTTGCAGGTACAATGGCAGTGGTGAGGGCTAAATTCATAGCATTGAACATTTACAGTGTTTATCATTGCCCTCTGCGATATATTTAGACGCTTACTGCATTTTCAGAGGTATTCCCAGTATGTAAACTCAGCTGCTCTGTGTCTCAGCAGCCAAGAGGAATAACGAGCCTGTCCAAGTACCACATTGCCAAAAAAAAAAAAACTACAGCTCTTGCATACATTTCAGCTTTCAACAGTGCAGTGTCCCAGCCTTTAAATGCTGCTACCATAGGCTGTTAGCTTTATGTATCATATCCCATTTAACCACCGTCAAGCAATGTTGCATAATTTATAACAAGGGTAACGACAGGTAGCCTCAAACAACGCCAAATTGCAGTTTTATGTTTATAAGACCAACATCCTCTCACTGAACAGCCACCTGTTGTTTCAGCTAAATTGGTTGCTGATCTGCTTTTTCCCCCCCACAATGTTTCATTTAAAATGCATTTCCAAACATAGCAGCTGAAATTTATAGAAGCCTAACCTTTACTATGTCCTATTGTTTGTACTATTGAGACAAATGCATCAAATACAACAGCTTACCGTCAGATGTCCTTTCCTAATCCCTATTCCCTTGACCTCACTTATACCCTGTCTACCCTCACTTATACCCTGTGTTGCTGACTCTAACTTGGGTCCTCATCTTCAAGAGTCACTGCTTCTTGTCCGAAAGTAGGTCATAGTCCTCTGTTCAATATCTGGAGGTGGTCTTCTCTCATAAGTACAGGTGAAGTCAAGTCTGGGAGCATGTGCTGGTGACGAGCGTTGCTGCATCCACCACACTATGTAACTGCCCTGCATCCTGCTGTGCAATCACCCAGGCAAACAACCGGTCCATCTCTACCTCTCGAAAGTAACCATGTCTTTTCCACAGCCAAGTGATACATGTGTGTCCCCTTGGCCTTTTCCATTTGCTTGATTCCTCAGCACTGAGGCATGGCTGCCGGATCATGCTCAGGGAAGTGTGCCACATGGTTATAATGTTGTAGCTGATTTTCCCTCACAATGCGAGTAGTACACATCATCCACGTCCCCCTAAGTAATCATTTATGTGACACATTCCAGCAGTGTCCAAGGACCCAAGACCTAGTAAGAACTGAATGTCTTTCAGTTATCATCATAGGACAATGGTTACCATCCAGCTGTCACAACCATACAGAAAGACAGCAAGCACCAGGACCCTATGACTTGGACCTTCATTCTCCTGCAAAGGTAGCAGGATATCCAAACACCTGTCTAGTAACCTCATGCCTCAATAAGGTTTTCCTAGGCATATCTCACTCTCAAAGGCTGGTGACCCAGAGACATGAATGGCACTGCCTCGATAAGGGACTCTCTTACAAACTTTGACACTTTCACCACAAACAGATACACTTCTGATGGCTGAGTCCAGGAAGTCATTGAAAGCCTGGATCATCTTCGCGATCCATGATATTATTCACAACCCAGACACACTGACTCATCACTCAGCCTCTCAATTGCTGCACTCAGTGCATCCTTTGATTCTGCAATGATCACAGCATTGTCCACAAAGCCAATACCCAGTCCACGCAAGCTTCAAACATATTATGAGCCAGAAAACACACCTGACCCACACTAGATTTCACAGGGAAGAAGTCAGAGACTCTGCCCTAACTCCACACAGCACTCACAGTTCCCGTGTATAGACCGCTATGATGTCGAGCAACTCACTGTGGATCCTGTGATTCTCCGGATGTCCCACAGACCTGCCTGATCAACTTGATCAAACACTTTGTGAAAATCAACATAGGTTGCAAAGACACACTGGCAATATTCACGCTTGCATTTAATGAATAATCATAGAGCTAGGATGCTGTCAGTGGTTGTCTTCTTGGGCATTAAGCCAGACTGTTCCCATTGCTGAGTGCCAAGTAGCTGGGACTGAATCCTGTTGCGAATGATTCTTCCAAGTACCTTACCTAACACAGAGAGTAGCGCATCCCTGAAGCTGTTGCAATCCAGGCAATCATCCTTTTCTTTCAAAAGAGGAATAACAAGTCACTTCTTCCAGTCATTGGGATAATACCTGTCTCCAAAATGTAAGCAAAGACTGCTTGCAGTGCCACAAGAACAGCATCTGCACTCCCATGAAGTTCAGCCCTGATTCTACAGATCCCTTCAGCTTTCCCAAACTCAACTGTTTCACCTCACTGAAAATGGGTGGTTTGCAGCCGACTGTCAGATCAACCACCAAAACTCTGCCACTGGTGATGTCTAACATCTTGGAAGGAGGATCAGCCTTATAGAACTGGTCAAAGTAGTCGGCCCAATGGAACAATAGAGTAGAGTCATTTGTTAGGACAGTGCCATCAATTGCCCTTTAATGCGATAGGATGCGGTGTAGGCTTGGATGAACACAGTGCTTTGATTCCTCTGTAAACAGGTTGAGGGTCACTTGACCACAGATGGTGTTTCACATGCTCACATATTCCTCAAAAAAATGCCTCTTTGTCTACCCTCAGTGCCATCACAGCCCACCTTCTCAGTTCCTTGTACAGCCCAGAATTTCCACCAAGCCATGCACTATGACTCTTCTTGATAATATGCAGAGTGCCTCACAGATGAAACACCTCCTCCTGTGAACGTTGGAAAAGCCAAGGCAATCCCTGGCAACTTTCAAGGTTCTTGGAAGAACTCCAATATTCCATTCGGGTCATTTGATGTGTCCATGTCTGCAAGTCATCCACCCTGATCATGTGCAAACTCTTACCAAACAGTCTGATCTTGAAGTCTAGCCAGATTAAGCCCTTGAAGGGGCGGTGTGGGAGGAGGGAGCAAAAAACTAGCATAATTTACAAGCCAGCTGTCTCTCCATCTCGCTCACTATCTCTCTCTCTCTCTCTCGCTCTGTCTCTCTCTCTCTCTCTCTCTCTATGTGTTCAGGCAAATAATATGTCAATATTAATATGTAGCCATGTTAAAAGCTGTTACACCTGTGATATGAGGTTGCAAAGCAAAAAAATATATAAAAAAACAAAAAACACCCAACTATGACACCACCCCCCACCCAACATGACCCAAAACACCCAACTAAACCCCCAACTAACCCAACTAAAAAAAACCCTGATATGCAATGTGACAATTGCTACATCACACAGAAGCACCGCCTTAATTGAGGTGATAAAAAAACTTGTGAAAATTCACTATAGTGCATGATGCACCATTTTTTTTAAATCATCCTTTTAAAGGTGGCACTTGACATCCACTACAGGATTTCCACTACATGTTTGTTTTAAAAAGACAGAAATAAGGAAATGAATGCCAGGATTTTACATTACATTACATTACATTACATTGCACTTGGCAGACGCTTTTATCCAAAGCGACTTACAGAAGAGGACATAAACAAGTTTACAGAAATGCAGGAAAACAGAGTAAGCAAGGTGTAGAGTGTTAGTATAACCAGGTTACAGGACAGTGTGGGTGAGTGGAGGTTAGATAGTTATGAAGGGAAGTACTCTCGGAAAAGGAGAGTCTTCACGAGCTTCTTAAAGGCAGAGAGGGATGTCTCCACTCTCGCAGCAACTGGTAGCTTGTTCCACCATTTCGGGACCACAACGGAGAAAAGTTTGGACCGAGAGCGCCTTGTGTGAGGGGAGGGCAAGGCCAGACGGTTTGTTTGGGAGGATCGCAACGCCCTGGATGGGACATAAGCCTTTATTATAGCCATCAGGTAAGCAGGGGCCGAC
>OMMV01187925.1:0-12745 GCA_900302635.1 Chatrabus melanurus | reverse complement strand
AATGCATCTTAGTGTTTTTAGGCTTTTTTTTTGCAATGAAATTGTGGGAAAAAAATGCAAATTGCATGTTTGTTTGTTTTTTATATTGCATTAAAAATCAAAGGGAATTTGTTCTACTGAGAAAGTTCTTATAATATGTACCTATTGGATACATTTCAGCCGTTTGAGTTGGGGTATTGTTTTTTTTTTAACACTGCACATTTGTTTTCGTCAGGGAACAGCTGTGACATCGAGCTGCTGCAGTCAGTCGATGCCTTCACAGAGAGACAGAAAGCGTGGGGACTGAGCTCGATGGCCGAAAACGTGCACCTCATCACTCCAAAGGGAACCTAGAAATCACCTCCCACATTTAGATCAACTTTTTATGGTGCTGGGAACCGAAAACAGACACAGTGTTGAAAAATGCTGAATTACAGAGTTTTAATTTCTGATGTATTAAAATCTGTTTTATAAACAAAAACCAAAAAAATGATGTGGCTTTCTTGATGAATCACTTTGTGTTGATGCATCTCCATTGGCTGTTGCCTGGATTCATGCAAACAAAGGGAGGAGCAACAGGAGTGAAGCTTTAACGAGTCTTTGCTCTCACAAATGCAGAAACATCAGCAGGACACTAAAAAAGTAAGTTTGCATTTAGAAACTGAGGAATTAAGATTTGAAAAAAATAAATACTGCAGCAATTTTACATTGTCGCATAACTGCAGTAAAATTAAAGTTACTAAATTTAAACTGCATCAGTACCTCGTTTAGCACAGAGTAATACATTGTATTTCTTTTTGAAGTTGCAGATTTAAAAGTTGGGTTGAATTTGTATTTATTAGGCGAGTGCGCCACCTGCTGGCAGCTGGATGTGGCGCGATGAAACCCAAACCCTGGAGTTTGTCAGGTAGAAAGCATCAGGCTGAAACATGCAGTTCATAATTTTAATGACTTAATTTCCTGTTTAAGCGATGCAAGGCCAGATGACTCAAGGAGGCATGAGAGGAAACGAAGTGTCCTTTCTTCACAGGCAGCTGAGCCAAATTTTCTCCTTTGCCTTTTGTACGCATAATGATTTGGATGCAGCATCCAAATATCCAGGGCATTTGTTACCACGGTTACTGTTCAGATTGTGAAACGTGAAGTATGCATGTCAAGCAGGTGCACATGCAAAACTCCCATTTTGTGTGCTGATTCCACACTGAATGTGCACGATGCGAATGGGATCAAGCTCTGCATTTACTTGCATCGGTATTTTTTTCCGCATCAGTCAATTAGAATTTCTCAAGAGAAATGATTCAGTGCTGCAAACATCTGGGAAAATGGAAATTATTGTAGCTCCAATCAACATGGTTCCTGCTTTTAAACTTCAAAATTACCCCAAAATATTTTATTTTAAATATGTAAACCAAGCCGCGGCATTTAAATTACATTATTCTTCATTTAACCGAGCTATTTTAACACAACATATACATAAGAAAATACTTCATCTTAGTCTAACGTGTCAGTCAAACTTGTGATTAAATATTTTGGTGGGCTGCAGAAGATTTTCAAATTTCAAAGTGGGCTTCGGCGTTCTTAAATTTGGGAATGTATGGATTAGGGTTTAATCTCTCCGAAATCCGTGACAACAAATTTGAACAATACTTCCAGATCTGTGCAACAGTTTTGCACACTTACAAAAGTCTTGCATAGTAGCAGAATTCCGATATGGTCTGGGGCAATTCTGGAAGTTCACATTTTTTGCAACATCTCCACTGTGTCTAACCGACCCAGAAGAACATTGAACAAAATAAGAAACTTTTCCGAGATCTCACTGTGCAAGGTTTCTTCATCTTCTCCACGTCCCTTGCTAGTGTAGTTATTGTGCTTACGCTTATCTGTTTGAAAAATTAAGCGGTCTGTCATTTATGTAAACCATAATCTACTCCCGGTCCTAGTTCCAATCCAACGGGTGAGAGTGTGTCGAGTAAAAGGAGGCAAACAAATGTGAATTTCAGCGATCTGCAGCAGCGATCAGAGTGGTAGGTCAACAGGCAGCGGTATTTATCCTTATTATGAATGCGGAAGAAAAATCTGTCCGTCGTGCTCTTCACTTCCATCTGTTTTCCCTTCAGGTTGGCTCAGTGCTCCACGTTAAACCACAGGGGGCGTCAGAGCATTAGAAAGAGCCTGAACCCTGCACACCTTGATGCATACAGGATCTCTGTGATGCAGAAACAAGAGGAGCGCATCACCATTAACCATGTTAAACGCAAGTAGTCGATCTCAGCGTAGCTACATCTCCTCCTCCCGTATATGACTTCTGTGTAATTGCTGTGACGATTTCTTTGATTTTTGTATTTGAGATCCCCGCTGTAGCACTAAAATAACAACAGATGACCTTTAACCCTGGTCTGACACGGCTCTCTGTGTTGCAGAAGTGGCTGTCAGACTGCTGCAGGAGAATTATTTGCTTCCTATTCCACAGTGCTTCCTCGCTGTATTGAAGTAAAGGATGCAGACATGATTTTATGCGTGCACAAGATTTCTTTTGTGTGTCTGCTGTATGAAACGGTCAAACTGTACGACTGTTTCCGTGTCTCTGTTCAGGAGTAAAGAGACAGATGAAGTCCTGGCTGCCCTTCTTCTGTACCTGTCTTGTTACTTTGAACACAAGTCTCTGGAGAACCAACCTGAGCCTTTAAGGGTGTAAGTATGATGATCCAAGAAAATCAGCAAATCTATTCACACTGTTGCCTTCACGATTGCGATAAGAACCAAAAGATGATTAGTTTTATAAAAAAACTGAACAAACAAGGGCAATACTGAGCATGACCTGCGTTGCCGAGCTCAACCTCAAACTTGTGCAAGGTTTTAATAAAGGACAATCCACAGCAACAAATGTGATCACAATCCAGGTTTCAGGATTGTTGCCCAATGGTGGACAAAAGTAGAAACGAAATACACCCAATGTTGAACATGTCCAAGGATTCAGTGTGGTGACCTCGTGTACCAACTTTCAGCTTGAAATAAGAGATTTTTGTCAAGATATCGCATGCACAAGGTTTCCCGGACTCAGCCCCCTGGTGGCTAAAGTTCGAATCAAAATATGCCCAATGTCGAACATGTCTGAGGTCTTCGAGAGAGAACCTCGTGTGCCAACTTTCACCTTGAAATACAAAGCTTTTGTCACGATATTGCATACACAAGGTTTCCAAGACTCAGCCCCCTGGTTGCTACAGTTCAAACTGAAATGTGCCCAACGTTGAACATGTCTGAGGTCTTGGTGAGAGGACCTTCTGTACCAAGTTTCACCTTGCTATATGAAATCTCCGTCAAGATATTGTGTACGCAAGGTTTAAGAGACTCAGCCCCCTTGTGGCCACAATTAGAATAGAAAATACAATAGAAATCTGCCCGGTGGTGAACTTGTCTGAGGTTTTTAACGAGGTGACTTGGTATACAAAGTCTCACCTTGACACACAAAGCCATGATATGGTGTACAAATCAACCACATGGACAGACAGACAGACAGACAGAGGCACACATGGAGCCAAGCAGTTCCTAGACCTGTTCTCCCTTCATTGACGTAAGGAAAAATTGAAACCTATTTGTTAGCTGTATCATCCTGTCTTGTGATCCCCACACTATATTTCCTACCATTCCCCTAGTGTCAATATCAACAAAGAAAAACAGATGATGGCGCAGAGTTCAGCCAAAAAGGAGATGGCTCAAAAGAAATTGGCTGTCTGCTACTTCACTCTGCTCATGAACGTGGAGATGGAACAGCATCACCGCGCAACATATCTGAAGTGAGTATTTGTTCACATTTATCAACAGGATATGAAGCATTAGTTGTGCTTTTGCCCGGAGTCATATCCTGCGTCGCATACACTTCAACACAGCAAAAATGCATTTATATTGGTGCATTATATTCCCCAAGACAGCAGAGGGCAGTAGTCACAAATTAGTGAAAGCAGCTGAAGAAGAGGGGTATCTCACCTGCAATTTTTCGCAAGCGGTAAATTTGTGACCTGATTTTTCGTGACTCACTTTTTTTTTTTTAAACACGCGAAAGATACGCGAGACGTTAGCGCGATTGTCTCCCTGCAATGACAAGTCTGTATGGCTGCAATGTATTTAGCCTTTTTTTGTCGCGTGCATCGCAAACCCCTCGCCACTATAGGCGACAATTTTGCGGCCTTTGCGGCCATTATGAGAATGTCGCGCGGCACTTGCACGCTAAAGGACAGATTTGCTACTATTTCACATCAGCGCCTCAATTTTTGCAGTCGCGGGAATTTTTAAAAATTTTCAACAACTTGCGATCATTCTGCGAGCCCGCGACTGTTGCGAGGCTTTTTTTGCAAATAAAAAGCGTAAATTTGCGATTACCAACCCAAATTGGCCGCAAAGCAAAAAAAAAAAAAAAAATCATAGGTGACATACCCCCTTTACAAGGCTTCATCGTGAAAGAAAGTGCATGTGAGCACCAGTAAAAACTTCGCCTTATTTGAAGAGAATCTTTACCTCGACCTTTTCAGCGTACAATAAAATGCGTGTGTTCCATGTAGAAAATCAGTACATGTAATATGTTAATCAGCGCAGTTTGTACTACATTAGCATGTGCTTCAAATGTCGATGGGTTTGTACTTAATTCCACTCAGTATATTGTGCTTTTACTAACAGATTGGCCACTACACAACCAAAAGAACTCGAAATTGCGCGGCTATTTGCGTGAAGTCATAAAAAAAGAGGACCAACAAAACGTCTCAAAGAGCTGCCGAAGCACCGCCAATTACGTAATTTTTGTCAGCCTCCTTGACAACAGCAAACAAAAAACAGCTTTATTTGTCATACCCTCTTGAAACCGTATCCGGGGATGGGCACCGGCCCGATGGGCCTCAGGGCTTCAACAGGACTTCGTTCTTCTGTTGAAGCACCTGAGTACCTGAGATTCTCGGGAACTGTGAGGAAAAACTCCATGAAACAACACGCATGTGGTAATGCATAAATGAGGGTTGGATATGCTGGAGACATTTGTGAGTACAGAAATCTTATCCGTGCTTTGTGTTGTTATAATTTAAATACGGGAGCGATATAATCCCATGATTAAAGATGAGCTGTCATCCTTTCTTAAAGCTAATGACAAGATGTAGGCCCTGAACCGAAATGTCTTAATGCTGAAAACATCACATCATCTGCAAACAGGTGTCAGCAAAATTTTAGTGTGTCACAACATTATGTTCTTCCAGGAGTTGGGGGTTGTCAAACAGTACAGAATGGCTTCTGCATGCGGTAAGTGGCATTATAATCCGCTGCTATAAATGTAATAATTAGCCTAGAGTTTTCCATATCATATATACTTTGTTCACTTCAAATCAGTTCTACAAAGGCAATTATTGGTGTTAGAAATTTGTTCATAACCGTAATGATTTCGCCTTCTCGCAGTAGGGTGAAAGTAGAGCAGGTAGGTCAATGGGTAAGGAGCTGGGCAACCAACATACAGACCTGGGCTCAAATCCCACTCACACTGCCCATTTTTGTTCTGAGACAAGATACTTAATCTACATTGTCTCAGTCCATAGAGCTGTGAATGGGTACCGGCCCTAGCTAGAGAAGCAACCTGAGTCGGACTAGCATCCCGTCTGGGGGGGAGGTGTAGACTCTCATCCGCTTCACGCTATGGACTCCGGAGATAAATACCAGCACCAACGGGCCTCAGGACCTATATAGGACTTACTACTTTCTAAATGACATACACTTTGTACACTTCAAATCAGTTTTACAAAGCCAATTATGGACGTTGGAAATTTCTTTGTAACCCTCATGATTTCACCTTCTCTTAGGGGCATGAAAGTGGAGCAGGTCGATCAATGGAATAGAGTTGAGCTACCAATATGTTTGTTCCACGCAGTTTGTGAACCTGTGCAAGGTGGGGTTTGTTTGTTTTTTTAACTCCCAAATCTGACCACCATTTTTGGAAGTGCTTCTGGGGGTTTGGAACGAGACTAAATGGTGAAATGGCTCAGGGTATAATTTTTGTAAAATACATAAAATGTTTAGAAATTTGAACAATACTTCTGGTTCCGGACCACGGCTTTGCGCACTTCCGGGAGTCTTCCGATATGGACCAGGCCCCATTCAGGAAAAGTTCAGATTCACAAAATGTGTGGAAGATGTAAACCTGGGTTCGATTCCTGGTCATGCTACCTGTCTGTGTCCTTGGACAAGACACGTCATCTGCATTGTCCCAGTCCACCCAACTGTAAATGGGTACCGGCATTGACGGGGGAAGTAACCTGCGTCGGGGCTGGCGTCCCGTCCAGTGAGGGTCGTAGACTTTCACCTGCTTCACGTTACGGAATCCAGGGATAGGCACTGGCACCCATTTAGCCAGGTGGGCGGACAGGGAGGGAAATATCACGCTAACAGCAGGAGCTTATTGCCTCCTTTGTAACTGACCTTTTTATAAGCAAAAAAACTGTTGTGACCTTTGGAAAACGCAGGAGATTAAGTCACTGCTTGGGTCTTTGGTCACAAACTAGGGATGTTGAAGGCTCAGAGATCAGAAAATATTTTTAAAAAAAAGCCCATTTGTCGCCTTATGTCTGTCATACTTATAACATTAATATATTTTTGCTTCTACCCATGTCATCATTGATGATGCCTTAGCTGTTGACCAAGAAGTACCTTTTAAATTTATTCCATCACCTCTTCTTTTCAGTGCTTGTATAGCTTTTTCTGCTTTGTGGCCTGGGTAACGTTTGGCAGGAAGGACCTCAGGGACATCCAAGAGGAGGTCTGGCGTCTGTTGTACTCAGACGCCTTCAAAGCCACACTGAGAAACAAGGCTGATGACGACTCAGGAATGACCTCCACGGCTGACGAGGGTTTAATGAAGACCGGTGTAGCAGACCACAAGGAGATGGGATGTCATAGTTCTCCCAAGCAACGGTACACTGGCGTGAAGAAAGGATTAGGCTGAGGTCACCTGGTAGTATGGCTTGAATGTGTGTTTCTGTACATCCAATTTCATTCAATGTCATTTCAGACATTATGAACCCCAGATAGTTCATGTTTTTTCTGGTCAACTTAATTTCATTTGTTAATATACATCTATTCCTGCATTTCAGGCCTGCAGTATATTCCAAAAAAGTTGGAATGGCAGCAATTTAGGGCTAGTAATGAAGTAAAAAAATTATTAAATTATTAATTAATTAAATTATTAATTATTAAATAATGATGTTATGTCAAACAGGTGATTGTAGTCATGATTTGGTATAAAAGTAGTATCCATGAAAGGCTGAGTCTTTGAGGAGCAAAGATGGGCAGAGTATCTGCAGTATGTCAACAAATGCGTGAGAAAATTATTGAAAAGTTTAAAAACAATGTTCCTCACAGAAAGATTGGAAGGGATTTGCAAATTTCTCTCTCTTCAGTGCATAATGTCATTAAATGATTCAAAGAATCTAGAGGACTTTCAGTGCATAAAAGGCAAGGGCACAAGCCTAAGCTGAACACCTGTGATCTCTGATTCCTCAGACGGCACTGCATCAAGAACCGGCATTCATCAATAGCTGATATAACCACATCGGCAAGGGAAACCTTTGTCAAGCACTACAATACGGAGTTACATTCACAAATGTGACTTAAATCTTTACTGCGCAAAAAAAGAAGCCTTATGTTAACCTTGTCTAGAAGCGGCATCGCCTTCTCTGGACTCTGAGGCATCTGGGTTGGACCGTCACACAGTGGAAATGTGTATTGTGGTCAGATGAATCAGTAATTCAGATCTTTTTTGGAAGAAATGGATGTCTTGTGCCCCGGACCAAAGACGAAAAGGACTGTTCAGACTGTTATCAGCAACAAGTCCAAAAGCCAGGGTCTGTCATGGTATGGGGTTCTGCCAGTGCCCTTGGCAAAAGTAATTTACACTTCTGTGATGGCAGGATTAATGCAGAAAAGTACATTGAGAGTTCAGAGCAACATATGCTGCCTTCAAGATTACATCTTTTCCAGGGATGCCCATGCATTTTTCAACAAGACAATGCAAAACCACATTCTGCACACATTACAAAGGCATGGCTGTGGAAGAAGAGGGTACGGGTAGTGGACTGGCCTGGCTGCAGTCCTGACCTGTCCCCAATAGAGAATGTAATGACGACCCCGTACTGTTACACACCTTAAGACGTGTTTGCAGGAAGAATGGGACAAAATAACGCCTGAAATGCTTCATCACTTGTATTCTCAATGCCAAAACACCTTTTAACTGTTGTGCGAAGGAATGGCAACATTACAAAGTGGTAAAGTCAAAGTTTTGGGGTTTTTTTCATTTACATTTTCCATACCGTCCAAACTATTCCTGATTGGAGGCTGTAGATTAAGTATCTTTTATTGCCTGTGGAAAATTCTCTATCCGCTTGTTGCCCATATCAGACAAGTTAATGAGGGTCAACTGTCGTGATTGGGGATTGGTGTTGGTGGGTGGGAGGAGTTTGGGGCCGGAGCCTGAGAGGTTGGGCACACCCTAAGCAGTCTATCACATGTAGCAATCCAATAAATAAATCCATTAGTTTCAAAATTGACCATATTCTATGTCTAAGTTCTAAGGTTTTCACTACTTACCTGCTCGAAAGACTCCATGCATAAGGCCCGGTAGCTGCAAATGCAGTTCAATTAATACAATACGGAAAGATTATATACAAGCTGTAGAAGATTGTGAGTAGGCCACAGTCTTCATTCTGAAGTTGTTTGAGCACTTTTGGTGACTATTTGAGTGACGCTATACTCTCTCACGATCTTCCAAGGCAACAACCTGACTTTCAAGCCACGTGACATTTCGGCTAATGAAGGTAAAGGTCCGTAAAACAGCTTGACGAAATTTCAGACTGGATAAATCCAAGCACTACAGCAGGAGTCACCAACCCTGCTCCCGGAGATCACCTGTCCTGCATGTTTTCCAACTCTCCCTGCTCCACCCACTGCTAATTAACTAAGTCAGTTGTGCTCAACCAGTCACGAGCTAGGAAGCACCAGACCTGAGTAATCAGCTGTGGTTGCAGCAGGTACAAATATGGAAAACATCCAGGGCAGGTGATCTCCAGGAGCTGGGTTGGTGACCCTTGTACTAAAGCATTTCTACTCGGTCACTTAACTTCAATAAGACTTTAAAACAAAATCTTAGAACTTCAAGGTCATGACTGCCGAAGTGGATTATTTTTGCCAAACACTTATGTAGCTCCTCGTACATTTTCGTCTGTGGCTGGTGACGCCATCTGCTGGTGGATGGATGTAATTTCATGAAGGTACTGAAACTTTAATTTCAAATTAATGCTTCTTTATTAGAAATACAATACAATTTATATTGCGGTCACAGAGCAGCAATAGCTGACATTCTGTTTTGTGGAAAGTGCAATAAATCTTTATCTGAACTCAAATGTGACCATACCCATAGAATAAATCCCCTTGTAGGAACAGCCCTTGTTGGGCTTCATTGTTGTTCAGTTTCCCCTCCAATGGTTTCCCAGTCCGACCTTTGTTAGACATAAACGGCTTCATTGTTCAGACGGTAAATTTTTGCATGTTTGTCAGATGTCGGGCGTCTGGTGGCAGTGTGATTGATTGATGTTGTTTTATGTTGCTTTGCAGCTTCTGTTAGACTGAGACCAACCCAGCTGGGCTTGAAGCTCCTTTCCTTTTGAAAGTGGATGTAATCTGTATGATTTGGACTCGATTCGGCGCCACTCCCAGCTGTTGTGCGTTCTTTGAGAAATATCCATTACAGTGTTTGTACAGCTACAACATCTGGATCTTGAGAGTTTGGCTACTATAATGACTTTTCTGATTAATTAGTTCTGGAAATGTGTTAGATTTCCACCACAAGTATGACAAACTGGGATATGCGAGACGTCAGGTATTGCAAAGTGCTTACACAGCTGTTGGATGGGAGTGGGAGATTGCAGAACGCGGATATAGGCACGTTCAGCACTCATATTATAATGATTGGTGGAATTCATGGAATAAAAGACAAATGATGATGAAACCCTATGTGGTATGAAAAATGCCCAAGAGAGCAATCTGTTCACGAAAATTCATTGCACTGCGTTCCCTCCAATAAAACATATTTACATTTGAGAGATTTTCTTGATAAATGTGTTGTTTCAACAGTTGACCCGCGCACTTTGGTCTTCCTTTTTTCCTCAGAACATCCCAAAGGTGCCCAGCACTTAGCAGAATCGTTAATCAACATTCCCCGCTGATGGCGTCTCTGCTACCCTCACCTCAAGAACAATCACCCCATCTGTTCCTGGGCACCCGGGCCAGGAGGCAGAGCCTGCTGCAAGCCGAGCACCGAGACACCAAGACTCTTATGGAGGAGCTAAACCAGCAGCTGGCCAGCATCAGGTGGTGTAGAACATGACACAAACATTTGCTCAAACATGTAAAGGGGCGCTCCTTTATAATCATTCAAGTGCAAAACAGTGCCCCCCAGATTCCAGTTTGCAATCATCGAGTGCAACAGTGCGTGTCCAAACGAAAACAACACCTTGTGGCTAAACATTAGGAATCAGGGGTGCTGTGTTGCCATTGAACAATTATACAGTCGAGCACCTTTAGCACTCAAGAATACTGTGCATGTGGTTAGAATGTGCATTACTGCTTTTTATTAAATTAGTTTTTTTTTGTTTTGGTCAGTGAATACTGGCGTTCATCAGAGATGTGTTCTGGCTGCTACACCGTTCAGTGCTTGCACGGACTGGGTGTTGGGTAGGGTTGTGGAAACTAGTGGCTTAGGTACCTTTGTTGGCAAGGAACAGTTTACTGACCTTGACTTCACGGACGATGCTCTGAATTTTGTGGGATCAATGGACGCCCTGACGGCAGCACTTGAGAAGGTGAGCAAGGAGTCGGAGTGTCTGGGTTTGCAATTGTCCTGGATCAAGACTCAGATCAAGGCTGTCAATGACTTCCTGGACTTGGCCATCAGAAGTTTATCTGTGTGAGGTGAAAGTGTCAGACTTGTAGAGACATTCACTTATCTGGGTTACGTTCATGTCTCTGGGTCCCTTGCCTTTGAGATCAAGAGATGCCTGGGAAGAGCTTATGGAGTCATGAGGTCGCTGGACAGAGGTGTTTGCCGATGTAAGTACTTGTCCAGGGTAACAACAGCCCAAGTTGTCAGTGTCCTCGTGCATCCTGTCTTACTGTATGGTTGTGAGACTTGAACGCTAACCAGTGACCTAAGGTGGTTGTGTAGCATGGTGGATGCGGTGATGTGCGGCACCAGTGCACGCTCCCAGACCTGTTCTAACCTTGTTTATTTAAGATGCGGGACAATAGACAGAATACTACTGCCCCAGACTTAATTAAATTACATCTGCAGTCCAGAGTAAGGAGGGGGAAATCTTCAGAACAGACATCTAGCAAATAACTATTGAAGTAACAATAATACAAATCAAAAATACACAAAAGTATTGAAACAGTCAGAAAAAGTGCAACATGGTGATTTTGATGATCCAATTATCAATTGCTTTACATTGCGTAGGGTGCGGGTGGCATAACAGAAAGGTAGTGGATTCAAACCTGACCTGATCTTCCAAAGCTGTCCACCAACAAAACCTCTAGAATAGTTCAACACTGATGGACCCTGGTGCCACCAGCCAAAAAAGTGAAATTTCCATCAGTTTGAACAATTTCTTCACCAACTCATGCCTGCAATGTCACCAACAGACAAAACAGTAATACACATGCTTACATGTAGGACACATAGAAGTAAGACGATTTTTACATAAAGAAAATCAGTGCAGCCACATGTGCCGATGTACCAATGGCACATGGACACAGATGCGGCGGGGTTGCACTCCACAGACTCCAGCACCGCCATAGTCAAATTAAGAGCACCAGTCTATTGACTATCTGGTCGACTTCCCGGCTCTCAGCATCTCATAAAAGCTTCTCAAACTGCTCCTTCCATCTGGCACTACTCCTGTTTAGAGTCTCGACACTCCTTTTGATTTTTCAGTTCGCTTTTGCACACTCCTCTGCTGTCTTGGCATATAGCTCGGGGTAATCTCAAAAGATTTAGTGCACATATTCTCATATTTTTCCACTACCAGTGCCAGCCAAATTTCTTACTTACAGTTGTGGTCAGAAGTTTACACTCATACACTCATCATGGGCATGAATGTCATGGTAATTTTAGGATGTTAATGATTTCTTTGAACTATTCTTTTGCCAGGGTGGAATGATTCTACAGCATATATCATTAATGACTGCAAAAAACAGAAATTGGGTGCACAGGTTTGAATTTATTTTGGATCTTCTCTAATCCACACAAGGTCAAAAGTATACATACAGGCTCAAATAAATACATACATTCACTTAAATCTTTTAATAAGTGGCCTATTAACTCCTCATTAGTGATCATGATTGACTACAACTGGTAGTTTCTCTTTGCCAGCATAAAAAGGATGTGTTTGACAGCACTCATTGGACTGACCAATGGGAAAGTCCAAGGAACTCAGTGAAGATCTCAGAAGAATTGTAGATTTACACAAGTTGGGAAGGTCTCTTGGAGCCATTTCTAAACAACTGCAGATTCCAAGATCATCAGTTCAAACAATTGTTCATAAGTACAAGTTAGTCTGATGTGTCACCACTTTACCAAGGTCTGGAAGAAGACCCAAACTGTCACCCTCAGATGAGAGGAAATTGGTTAGGATGTTCAGCAGTTCAGGAACCACCAAGGCTCAGGCCAACCATGAACTGGAAACACCAGAGT
>OMMV01187924.1:0-10984 GCA_900302635.1 Chatrabus melanurus | reverse complement strand
ATAAATTGCCTCTGCCCCAACTTTTTTTGGAATGTGTTGCAGGCCTGAAATGCAGGAATGGATGTATATTAACAAATGAAATGAAGTTGACCACAGAAAATATGAAATATCTTGGGTTCATACTGTCTGCAAGGAAAAGGAAATAGAAGCCAAACTAAATGAATGAATTTTTTTATTTTATTTCGGTTCATTTTCAATAGACAAAAAAATGTAATGATCACTGTGTTTTGTTTTGTCTTTATTTGAATTTTCCATATCGTACCAACTTTTTCTGATTTGGGGTTGTACATGACAAAAAACTGTTATCTGTGTGGACAGCTCAGACTGTGGAAGACTTGTGCACATAAACATTTTTCTATTTGACTGCCTGTATGTATCTACATCCAGTGATTACAGTAATTTGAGCAGTGGTGTGTCGATGGAAACACACTGTGTAGATGTTGTGTATGCATTTGTCAAACACACTGAAATACCATGCATTTGTTTAAAGCACACATAAAACATAAAAGCGTTTCTTCCCCTTAAAGTGCTTTTAGCAGCAGGATATTAACGCCTATGCTTACCTGCATCATTGACAATAATTGAAGCAGCTCCTGTGGCTGCATCAGATGTTTGATCGACAAAGTCTGAAGACAGAGCAAAGATAGATGCAGTATGAAGAGTTTCAAAGTGTGCATCAATTATATTTCATACAAAACCTGAAGTGCTCTATAGTCCACCTGCCCATCCGTTAAGTGTTACTATGGCAACAGGTAAAACACAATTCTCTGACTACTCAGACAACAGTAACCACTAAGACCATCGAGCAAAGCTTGGCCAATTTGGAGCCTATCCCAGCAGTCATTGGGCGAGAGGTGGGGTGCACCCTGGACAGGCCACCAGTCCATCGCAGGGCCACATATAGACAGACAAACACATTCACACTCTCACTCACACCTACGGTCATTTTAGAGTCACCAATTCACCTAACCTGCATGTCTTTGGAAGAGGGAGGAAGCCGGAGCACCCTTGAGGGAACCCACGCAAACACGGGGAGAACATGCAAACTCCACACAGAAAGGACCAGGTCGGGAGCGAAACTGGGACCTTCTCACTGTGAGGCAACAGTGCTAACCACAAGGCCAACGTGCTGCGCACGAGACCAGAAATTGTGGTTAGAAATTAAGTTCCGTTTGACGGGTGAGCGAACCAACAGAAAACACTTGTCTTATTTGAGGGTGCTCTTTCCAAAAATAAAGTGTCTGGAGTGTAAAGTTGCATGTGAATTGCCTATCAAAGTGTAATTAGCTCGTAATGAGCAGGAAAAAACCGCTAGCTTTCAAACCAAACTATTCCAAAGAATCTTATATGCTGAAAATTTAGATTATTTTTCAGGTACTCATTTTTGTTGTCACTACTTTGTCATCTAAATTCAAATTTGCATACATGTCAATATGAATTAAATCCCAATTGCTTTGCTGAGAAATTGTCTGTTTACAGAACTGTTTAAGTTTCAATTCAACCTGAATGCCAACATTACTTCACAGTTTTACCTGCAAAATTCTGAATTAAACACTAAAATATATGTCACAAATTTTATAGACAATATCATCCAGGTTAAAATGTAACATTTTTTTAACAGAAATCCCATGCAGATGATTTTTTCAGTCACTGTAGTTTTTCCACTTATTACCTGCTTCACTGTCAGTTTATTTTGTACATAGATGAAGATCTCCAGATCTCAGTTTCATGCAATTATAATGTTCACAACTTCAGTGTTCCAGCAAACTGGTAATGTATTATAGTTTGTATATATTATATAGTTTATATATGTATTATGTTATAATAAAATGTGCAACTTGTTTTTCCAGAAAAATGTGTTTTAATACTGCAATATGTGATCTTTAAGATGTAATTGACCGAAATTGGTTCGGTGAGTTGTCAAACGAAAGTTCATCTTTTCAGACCTCGTCCCACGGCCTACGAATGCTTAGATACAACTTGGCTCAAGTCGTTGTTATTTTTAGGTCACTGACATCTGGATTCTGAAATGTGCTGTGAGAACAGCTTTGGAAAAGGAGTTTAAGAAAATACTAATGTTATCAACAAGTGAACATAAATATAAAAAGCTTTATATTTACAAAATGAAGACTAAGCAGTACACTGCTCGGAATGTGGCCTCTTTACCAGGTAATACACAAACAGAACCCAGTTTGGCATGGAATATTAAAAGGAAAAAAAAATACATCCATCTTACCTGTGTAAACACTGTTGTCCTTAAAATTCTGGATGTAATTGTCTCCAAAGAAATCTTTACCAACCTAGAAAACATTGGAAACAAAACGATTATAACAAAGAGAGTGTCAAGCAGGGTCAGACTTGGTTGGCGGCAACTTTTGAAGAATGCTATCTTCAAATCTCAGTTGGGTAAGATTTTCGTGTGCCCTGCCAGCATACTGGCATGGTGCCGCCGCCGAAAAAGTGCAAAAACGAATACACAATATCAACAAATGCACACACGGTCGAACACATGGCCAGCTGCGCCAAGCCTTGAAGACACGATAACCCCGCCTTTACGCCTCTTCATGCCCACCTCTGTTTCATATTCTTTCCCTCCTTCCCCTAATCCGCACAGGGATGTCCACATCTGTAGCAACTATGGGTTGTGAAAGGGGTCCCCACCTTGCCCCAAGGCACCCATTTCGAACCCACGCTTTCTGAAAAACGTGCCAAAACGGGCATTTCTAGTTGTCTGTGATGCTGGGTTGGGCTGGTATTGGCTGCTTGGCCCCATTCTCTTTGAAGAGTGGCCTTCCGTCTTCGTGTTTTTGACAAGCCTGGGCGTCTATTTTTGGGTTCTCCCCATGCCCGGAGAGCTACTCCTTCACTGGGCTATTATCGATCGGACCTCTTTGTTCTGACAGAGGTGGGGCTTCGATGCTTTAGCACTCAGGTTGAAAGGCCAGTCTGAGCTTACTGATTGGAGACTTGGGGTTGTATGGTATGGGAATAGGCTTGTTTGAAGGCAAGCAAGCGTGGGTGGGTGTATGAATGTAGTCTGGTATTGATCAAGAGAAAATGAGGAAAAGAGCAGTTTATGTGGTGAAATGATTGTGAACGAAGCTTTTAGCTTCTTTGAGGGCTTTGTTAAATGGTAGACTATGATGATATAATATATGTACTGAGTACAGAGTGGACCACTGAAAGGTTGAACAAGACAAATACTTTTTTTATGTGGTTGGGTTTATATATATATATATATATATATATAGATCTATATCTATATATCTATATAGATATAGATCTATATATATAGATGCACATGTACATGCAATTTGCCACAAATCGATACAGCACAGTAACACTCTATGACTATGAACTGTCATAGAGTGTTCATAGTCATATGGTGTCATACCTTGCAGACCATTGCAGTCTTTGCTCCAAGTCTTGCAGCTTGTATGCACTGATTTGCCCCTTTTCCGCCAAAGCCAATGAAGAATTTGTGACCATGGATGGTCTCCCCTGCTTTGGGTAGTCTTGGTGCCTGGCTGAGGAAATAAAAAAAAACAAACAAAAAAAAAAAAACAGATATTGAGCACAATCTCAAGATGTAAAGGACCATAAAAAGATTTTATGACATTGAGCTGGACACACAAATACATAAAAAAGAAGGTTCCTCTTTTTAAGTCTAATTTTAAAATCTAACTTTTTTTCACCTTGACAGACGGTTCACACTGCACATAAAACTTTGTAGAATTTTTATCCAACTTTCAGAAATGGTTTTGGCATTGTACATATTCTTAACTGAACAAACAATACAGGAATTTGACAAAATGTCAAATTAAACCTTCAGGGCCAAACTTCTTCCATGATAGCTGCTTATTCATCCTTGAAAATAGTGCAGAAACACATACACACAGAGGATTCAGTTCAGTCTGCATAGATTATACATTTTTTTAGTCTTATGAAGGTTCTTCCTGAAAAAGGTCAGCAAACTGCAAAACATGCCGGAATGAACTGAGCATAGGAAACATATTTCCGTTAACGTTTTTCTCTTTATACTATTTTCAGTACACACACTTCAACAGCATTAAAATATGGACAGAACATAAAGACAAAAAATGTTTCATTACTCTAAAAAGTACTCTGTTTTATTATGGCATTTGTTCAGATATGCCTATGCAGGTATGGCTCCAAACTGGCTAATGACGCAATCAGCAAAATCCACTGATGTCTCAACTTGATTTAACCTACCCTGGTAATGCCTGACTCATCACTGTTGGGAAAAGTCCCACCCCTCCCCTTCAGGCTTCATATATTACAGGTGGGTAGCTTCAGGAAGAGCTGTCTGCTCCATCATTCCTCCAGTCACAGAGCGAGAGCGGGTGGTGACTAACACATGGGGAGACAGTTTCACACTGTACGTCAAGACGCTGTGGTCTGGCCGCGGGCCAGCACTGCCCATAGCCCGAGGGTTTGTGGATGGCAAAATGTTGTCATAAACTTGTTTTTCAGGCAGTTGTTACCCTTTCTTTACATGCGAGTTTGTTTGTGGCAGGTGTGCTATTACAGTAAGCTCATTCAATCCCAGGATTTCCAGTAACTGAGACGCTGGTGGTAAACATTGAGGTTGTTAATGCTTCTGTTTTCGCAGAGGCGTGTGAAAACACTAAAATGCACAAAGCTCAAACAGGATGTCAGGTCAGTGAGGCTGAAACGTGGTGATTATTATTAGGAAACTGAGCAAAGGTCAAGTACATATAAACACACATTATACACCCAGTATTACACACTTGGTACCTAGCCGACTGGCTGACAAAATACCTTTGTGTACTTTGTTGTGCCAGAATTCAACAAATCTGTCTAACCATCATAGTACATGCACATGACTTCAGTTCACACAATTATTTCAATGAATGTTTCAAAATGATCAAATATAATCAACATACACACCTGGAATAGATACAATAAATGGAATAGTTTTGACTACGACCACACATTCAACACAGTCAACACGATTCCATTTCTATGAATAAATGGAATCGTGTTGACTGTGTTGAATGTTTGGTCTCCAAAGTAAAGGTCAAACAAGGTCAACGTCCATTGGATACTATGACATATGTTACCCCGTAATGTGATAACTAAGCATAACAGATAGTGCAAACTATTCCTTTTTGTAAAACCATATTAGCTCAACCAGTAATTTGAATCACTTTTTACCAAAATTGGAGCAACTTTAACTTTTGACCCCTGTACAAATTGAAATTTAACATTTGTCACCATTTTTGCTGTTTTTACATAAATCCATAACATTCAGTCATAGGCAGTACAAACTATATATTTTTGGAATCTTTACGATCAGACAAATAATATGGTATACTTTCAATATGATTGGAGGATTTTAAAATTTTGACCCCTGTGTAAACCTTCATTGACCTCTCATGGTCCTCATAAGTCAAATCCAACTCCACATCTGAAAATAAACCTTATGGTATGTACTAACTGTGGTAGAAATTTCATGCTTTAGTCATAAAATGTGCAGTTGTTCTCATATGGGAACTCATCCACTACACTATTATGCCTCAAATGAAGAATGTGGCCGTACAGCCAAACGCCTCCACTTGAGAAGTGCAAACAACTTGATTTGAAATACCCTCGGGCTATGCTTCAAAACGGTATTTGTCTCCAAAATGCCCCGGGGAGGGGGGGGGTCATCTTCTGGCCCACGGACTAGTATGATTGCTAAATGTGTTCCTAATCTCAACTTCATTTCTTGGATTGTCTCTTTGCTCGTTCCCACACAGACAGTTTTGCTATGCAGTGTATTACCTATCCTCCTGCCTGTTTAACTGGTTAACTCTCCTGCCGACGGCCCCAAGTGTGCTGTGGTACATTGATCTACTTTCCTGCTGTGTTGTTACCACATCCTGTGAAGCAGTTGTAAATAAACACTGTCACTTTTACCTACCGCTGTTGTTCTCTGTTCTGGAGTCACCAGTCATGCAAAATACATCACAACAGCGACCTCACCTATATCAGGACCTAGAAGCAGCCAGCCTGAAGGCAAACCGCTGAAACGCAGCAAAGAACCAGTGACAAAAATGGCTGAATCAACCAAAAACAGAACAAAAGCACAATAATATTACCTACCATTACGGGCAGAACAACCTGTCTGGAGCCTGGGGAAGCTGTACACAGCCGACATGTCAGACAAACACATGGCTCCAACAGTAATGGTACAACTCTCCGAAGGCCTGTCTAGGATTGACAAAAGCCATCTCCCAGGTAAATTCAAGATCTGGTGCTATCAATTCACCTCATGTAAGGGGCTGATGTGGCCACTCAAGGTGTGCGAGATCACCACCTCCACAGTGCTGAAGATGGACTCAAAAGCCAACAGCTACATCAGGTAATGGTTGGGCCTACCCCGGAGCCTCTCCAGCATTGGCCTGTTTGGGAGGAATGCACTTCAGCTGCCACTGAAGTCAATCCACTTGGGCTACAAACAGGAGAAGGCAAGCCTTGTTCTGGAGTTGAGGGACTCATCAGATCCATCTGTGCAGAATACCAAGGCCCTAGTCTGAACAGGCCGCAAGTGGAGGTGGGGAGCAAGCAGTTGACCAGGCCATCAGCAGGCTGAAACTTCGCGAAATTGTTGGCAGGACACATCAGGAAGAACTGGCCTGGGGTGGGGGACTGCTCCGAAGATGTGGTCCAAAGCCACAAGAAAGGAGAGGAAGGACCTAGTGATCGCCGAGGTCGACAAGACAGAAGAGGAGCAACACAAGATCAGAGCCCTCAGCCACCGGCAGCAAGGAGGCTGGATGACCTGGGAAGGAGTGATCAACAGGACCGTAAGTTGGGCTGACATGTGGAAGATTCAGCCAGGCTGAGCTTCCTCATAAGGTCCACCTACAACACCCTGCCAAGTCCCAGCAACCTTTGTTTATGGTATGGCTCAGAGGAGAGCTGCCAATTCTGCAATGCCCCAAATCCAAGCTTGCAGCACATCTTATCAAGCTGTAAAACAGCACTGGCCCAGGGTTGGCGCCATGACCGAGTCCTGTGGAAGCTGGTGGAGATCTTGGAGGCACGCAGGCTGGAAACAGCCAGAGAGCGACAATCATCAACACCAAGGTGGCTGACCCACTTCGTCAGAGAAGGAGGAGGGGCTCAGAGCATCACTCAGCTGGAGAGATCAGACCTCCCAGGTGGCTGTCAGTGAAACCTGAGAGTGGGCCTCGGCCAGCAGCTCAAGTTCCCAACTGAGATCACCACAACCAACCTGCAACCGGACATCATTCTTTGGTCGGCTACGGCCCAGGCAGTGATCATGGCAGAGCTCACTGTCCCATGGGAGAGAAGGATGGAGGCAGCCTTTGAGAGGAAGAAAGACCGGTGCCTCGACCTGACAGCTGAGTGCAGAGAAGCTGGTTGGTCAGCTGTCAGCTACTTTGTGGAAGTCAGCTGCAGAGGATTTATGGGAATATCCACCCAGTGCTTCCTGAAGAGCATGGGAGTCACCGGTCCTAAACTCAGAAAGGCCTTGAAAGATCTGGCCAAGGAGGCAGAGCAGGGTAGCTTCTGGCTTTGGCTCAGAAGGAAGGACCAGGCATGGGGAAAGCAAAGGTCCTAGGGTCAGCTGCAGCGGGCGGCAGAAAGACATCGCTGTCATTGCTCCACCACCGTGAGATGTTCCGGGATTAATGGAGTGAAACATCAATGAAGGGTGGCTTCCGGCTAATGACTCTGCAGCTACCATCGATGGCACCGTCCAAGGTGTGGCAAGCAGCAATGCTCAGCAGGCAGTCACTTGCCTGTGCTATCACCTAAATATTTTATTTTATATTGCTGTCTTAAGACTTCACATCTAGATAAGGAGAAACGTTTTCCACATTTTCTGTGTCCGACCTTTCTGAAAAGTCACTTCCTCACAGGTATAACATCGATGCTTGCAATCTTTGAGTATTCTTCTCATTGATTAGGCCACAGGAAAACAAAACATTCATTTTTCATGTAGCAAGGTACACAGGTTAGAACTAATAGTATGTGCTGATGTCGAATATTGCCACTTCCATCACACTATGGATTTGCTCTAGGTGGATATTTGGATTCAGATGCAACCATCCAGGCAAATCATTGAGCCATTCCCTACCTCCTAAAAGTCATCATCTATCTGCCCCAGATAGCTGATACATGGGCATCCCTTTGGCCTTTTCCATTTGCTGGGATCCTTAGTACTGAGACATCTGCACGTTGGATCATGCTCAGAGAAACATGTCACTTGGTCACAGTGTTGTAAGCTGACGTTTCCTCACAATGCAAGTAGGATCCACCTCATCTCAGTCTCACTAAGTAACCACCATTTGGCACAAAGTCATTCCAGCGGTCTCCAAGGAATCCAGGTACAGACATAATACCAAAGACATCGATCTTCGGTCACTGTTTAGCATCCAAGTATCACAATGATACAGTAAGACAGGAAGCACCAGGACCCTAAAGGCTTGGACCTTTGTTTGCGCCTAAAGATATCGGCATCACAAAACACCTCTGTCCAGTAACTCCATGACCCCCTAAGTTCTTCCCAGTTATCTCATAGATCAAGCGCCTAGAAACATGAGCGTCATTGCCAAGATAAGTGAATGTCTCAACAAGGCTTGACACTTTCATGATATACAGATACAGATGATGAATGACTCCAGGAAGTCATTGAAAGCCTTGATATTAGTCTTGATCCAGGACCATCACAAACCCAAACACTTTTGAGTCTTCATTCATCTTATCAAGTGTTGCAATCAGAGCATCCATTGATTCCACAAAGATCACAGCATTATCCACAAAGTCAAGGTCAGTGGATAATGTGAGTACACCCTTAATCTCCATTGTCCCAGCCCACCCAGCTGTAAATGAGCACTGGCCTTGGCTGGGGAAGTAATCTGCGTCAGACAGTCCCGTCCAGGGGGAGTTCTAGACTCTAATCTGCTTCACGCTACGGAATCTGGAGATCAGCACCGGCACCAACGGGCCTCAGCACGTATATAGGACTTATGGCACCTTGCGGTAATAGTGAGTGTGCTCTGGTGTGTGAGTGAGCTCTGACACTCTGAGCTGCTATGATAGAAACCAGTAGTATTAGCAATGTATTGCAGTAATTACTTAATTACCAGAAACACAACGGTGGCATAAACAAGGGCAGGAATAAATTTTGGCAGCCACATGTGCATTACCACTATGTATGCTCTGCACATTTTATCTCAGGTCAGTAAAGTTATACGCTAAGCAATGAATTTTGAAAACAAATAAAACATGTCTTCTGTGAAAAATGTTTTTTTCCCCTCAAACATTTTATCCTGCAGTCAGACTTGAGGAGAACATCCTCCTCAGCAGTGTCAATTTTGACTCGGCTGTTGCTGTGAGCTAATCTTTAACGCCTTTAACAGTCGAGGTGATGGAAAATTTAAAAAAAAAAAGCAATACTTGTAGCTTCTGTTCCAGTTACTCGGAGTGTTGCAGCGTCACACAGTCAGTATTATCACTGGGCATGCTTGGAAATGTCTCGCACCTGCAGCCACTACCCCGTTGGTTACGACTTTCATATCTATAGCCACATCCATAAAAAAAACCCCAAAGGCATGAGCAGGGTCAATGGTTCTGCTAAATGGGACTAATCATTCTGCATTGATCTGGGGTCTCTAGGCCCCAATATACAGAAGCTATTGAGGAAAAAAAGACTTTTCAATAGAAAACTAATGGATTTTCTTTAAAAATTAATCTAAAATACAAGGTGTAAAAAAACCCCAGTAACTTGAGGTGTGTCTGATTAGTCCCATTTAGCAGAACCATTCTGCATTGATTTGGGGTCACTTGGTCATCTGCCATGCAAGCTATTGGAAAAAAAAACGGCAATGAATATCCAAATATCTGTTGAAATTCCAACCTAAAACTAACTTCACCACGGTCTCACAGATTACGCCTCTGCTACCGTGGCAGCAGAAACATCGTGAGGTGGGCAGGCCATCTGAGAGACGTCGTCAGGCTGGCGGAGGAACAGGAGCAGGTGAGGTACGCTGGCTGTCAGCCATCCCGGAGTCAAGTGGAGCACGCTGTTGTTTGGCCACCTCAGGAACAGGTGAGGCGCGCCCGACGTCAGATGCCTCGGTTGCAGTTTCGAGGGGTAAAATATGGAGGGGTCCAAACGAACCACTTTCAAAAGTGGCGGGGAGATGCGTCCCCCTCCAAAGTAATGGTCATGATGCGCATCGTTCTGTGTGTCTGTGTGCCCATAGCCATAACTCAAAAACAATTCTTTGGATTAGCTTGAAGCTTTTAGACAAGGAAGAATGTCACCATCTAAAGATCAGCTGGAATCATATTTTTAAGGTTTCTTTATCATGGGTGGGGCCATTTTCCAACATTTTAACTTCTCCCTTCAGTGGTATTCCTAATTATGAAATTAAAAACAGAGGGTTGCCCACTTATGAATACCTAATACTCTGTTCAAGTCATCTGGATTGAATAATTTAGCAGGATCTGGTAGACAGGAATGACTCCATAGCCATTGTAATAACTCAACTATTTGGGGCTGAATTGGGGGTCGTGATGCACCAAGTACTAAGGTTGATATTTGCACCAAAACCAATGCAGTGGAGGTGGAGCAGTCATGGCCAGATGTGACCAATTAAATATTATTTCTTAGTCACTGTCGACAGGAATTTCTATGTTTACACTGCTGGTTTAAAGGTACTAACTGCAATGTATTTTTCTAATATGTGAGTCAAATCAATGTTTTTAATATAAGTCCCGCTAAGGCAGACGAGTCATTTACGATTATTTTTAGCTGCCCAGCGCTTTCGTGGTTCGCTGTCCAGCGTTTTAATTGCACTCATTATCCCGCGTGATCAAAACAAAAGTCCGGTGACGGAAATTGCCGAACGCTCGAGGTCAGCGTCATCAGCGTAATCAAGATGGCGACTTACAGAGCGGAGCACGATTCTTCGTCGGCTTC
>OMMV01187909.1:0-19123 GCA_900302635.1 Chatrabus melanurus | reverse complement strand
CATATATATTTCAGTCAGACAACTCACGTTAACAATCTTTATTTAAACACAGCATATACTTAGAGTTTGGCGTCTGGGCTCCGACCACATCACTCCTCGCAGATCAAGCTTTACGATAATGAGGAGTGATGATTAGGATCCATCTATATATCCCCCGTCGGAGCCCTACAGGTGGAAGCTGGGGTGGAGGAGGGGTCAAGCACGACCGATGATGCGCCGATGTTGGACAGGGGGACTGGGGCTGAAGAGGTTGCCTTAAATAGTCCGCCTTATTGCAGGGTGATGATTGGAAGTTACGTAGGAGGGAAGCGTGCAAGTTGTGTACATGAATCAGCTCGAGTTGTCTGCCAGAACTAGCTCACTAGTTCGCTCCATTTCTGGTGGCTGACTCCAAAAAGTCATTAAGAGCCTGGATCTTAGTCTTGATCCAGCACAATTGCAAACCTGGGTACTCTGACTCCTCACTCAGGTTCTCAAGTGCTGCAATCAGGACATCCATTGAGTCCACAAAGATCACAGCAATGTCTGCAAAGTCAAGGTCAGTGAACCTTTCCTCACTGACGTAGTAGGTACCTAATTTGCTGGACCTCACTACCCTACCAACGCCCAATCCACACAAGTATTGAACAGAGTAGGAGCTAGACCGTCCCTGATGAACACCAGAATTCATTGGAAGAAGTCACAGACTCCGCCCCCGCTCCACACAGCACTCACAATACCTATGTATACCTGTGTATAGGCCGGCTATGATCTCGAGCAACTTATTGGGACCCCCTCCCCAGCAAATTCTCAGGATGTCTCACAAAGTAGCCCATTCAACAGAATCAAACACTATGAGAAAATCAACATAGGCCACAGAGAAGCCCAGTCAATATTCATGCTTGTGTCCAGTGAGTACTCGCAAAGGTTTGATGCGGTCTATGGTTGACTTCTTGGCTGTGAAACCAGACTGACTTGGTTGCTGCACAGCAAGCAGCTGTTACTATATCCTACTGCCAATATACCCTTGTCCAGCACAGACAGGTGTGTAATACCCCTATAGTTGTTGCAGTCCAGGTGTTCACCCTTTCCGTTCCAGAGAGGGACAACAAATCTTTTTATCCAGTCTGTTGGGATGATATACGTCTCTCAAATGCAAGCAAAGATCACTTGCAATGCCAGGAGAACATCTCCACCCACCTAAAGATGTTCAATCATGATATTACAGATCCCTGCAGCTTTACGCGCCCTCAGCTTCTTCACCACCTTTGCAATCGCACTGAAATTTGATGGTTCACAGCTGATTGGCAGATCAGCCAAGAATACCCTGGTACTGGAGATTTCCACCATTGTGGCAGGAGGATCAGCCTTATACAACTACTTAAAGTAGCTGAGACAGTGGTACAGTATAACAAATTCATCTGTCAGGACCATACTGTCACTTGCCATCCCTATGGATTGACAAGGTATAGGTTTGAAGTCACGTAGCGATTTGATTCCTCTGCAAGTACACCACAGATGGTGTGTCATCTCGTCATAGCTTGCTCTAACAAATGGTTGCTTTTCTACCCTCAGTGCTATTATAGTCCACTTTCTCAGTACGTTATATAGTGTGGAATTTCCACCATGCCTTGGGTGCACTAGTAGAGCAGGTAACTCAGTGGATAAGGAGCTGGGCTCCCAATACGTAGACCTGGATTTCAATTCCGCTCGTGCTACCTGCCTATGTCCTTGGACAAGACACTTAATCTATATTGTCTCAGCCCACCCATACGCTTCACGCTATAGACTCTGAAGATATGCACCAACAGCTCTCAGGGCCTATATAGCATTTGCTTCTTCTTGCGTGCACTATGACTTCTCTTGATGATATTCATTATCCTATTCGGTGAACACTGGTGACACTGTTGCAATCTCTGGCAGCTTTCAGGGTCTTTTTGCAAAAGAACTACCACATTCCATCGAGGTTATCTGTTGTATCAGTGTTTGTAAGTCCTCCACCAAGACTGTGTACAAACTCTCGCAAAACAATCTGATGTTGAAGTCTAGCCAGATTAAGTCTGGGACACCAAACAGACAGCAGTTTGCGGGACTCCAGCTGAATCCTTTGGGAAGCTACAACAAGTCTATGGTCAGAGCTCGCAAACTCAGCACATCTATAGGTGCTGCAGTTCTGCAGGATTCTCCAGCAAATTCCAATGAGTACATGATCGATCTTAGCGACATCACTTGTATTGGAGTACCATGACCAGCAATGCAACTATGGATGCTGGAACCAGGATTCAGCATAGCCCCAGAGTTTTTAGAAAGTCATGGAGCATGGGTTAAAATGTGCAAGTCATCAGTCTCTGTAGTTTGCCATAAAAAACTATGTCGAATCAGTTATGCAAAATTGCTGAACTTCATTCCTTCCTCATGTCTATGAAAGATTCTATTTCAGCTTCAGTATAAGCTGGAGAGCACCTTTTTAAAAAATATATATATATTTGGCTTTAATTGACAGCATAGTTTAGAGAGGCAGGAAATGGGTAGATGGGGTGGTGGTGGGGGGTGGGTGAGTATGGAATACAGGTGTCTCAACTTGGGAATTGAGCCATGCACATTGCAGACCACGAGTAGTGGTACATGGTAATCACCTTAACCACTAGGCCACCACTGCACCCTTGGCATCCTGATTTTTGTGACTCCTAAAAATGATTTGACTTGACCCCGTGTGTGTGTGTGTGTGTGCATGCGTGCGTGCGTGCGTGCGTGTGTGTTCAGGCTTGGCCTCAGTGGCTGGAATGTGCGAGCCGGAGAGGAGTTGCAGCATCAATGAAGACATTGGCCTTGGTTCTGCTTTCACCATTGCACATGAAATTGGCCACAAGTAAGTGCCGCCAAACATTTTAAGATTTTGTTATCAATAAAGTTTGACAATGCAAATAAGATACCATCTTTTGCTTTATGTATCACGTTTAAGGCTTCTTGTCACCTCTAAGAAGCATGCGCTCTAATAATTCCTCTTGATTAAACAAACATTAGTTAGTGCTCAAGTTCACCAGACCTGTGTGTGGTTTTTGTCTTCCAGCAGACTGTATCTCTGCATATTTCTTCACGCTAATGTCAGAGTACACATACCTCTGGCTTTTTCTTCCTGAATATAAAGCAAAATAATGATGATGTATTAGTCTATGTATTCCCCTGTCGAGGGTTCAGCAAGATGGCGATTTCCTTTATTATGTCTCGTGTCTGCTTCTGTTGCGGGGCAGTTGTAAAAATATTCTCTGCTTCTAGAGGATGTATGAAAAAAACACCGCAGCAAGGTTTCACCCGTGCTGATTTATTTCCAGAGGAGGGTAAAATGTCATAAACGCCAGCCGTAGAAAAACAGGTTCAGGCTGTGCGATGTGGTTGGGTTTGTTATATACATTAGACCTGATTTGTGCTTTTGGACAGTGAGGGGAAAGTAAGCAGAGAGGTCCTGCTGTAAAGTGAGATTTTCTTTTAAATGATATCCAGACAGATAAGGTTTTTAACCTTTGCCAGGGAAGTTATGGTTTTGTTGCCGCCTGACTGTCTGTCCATCTGTTAGATTGATTGTCAGCAGGATATCTTAAAAGGACATGGAGAGGTTGGCCTTTGGGTGCGGAAGAACTGATTAAATGTTGGTGTGGATCTGGATCAAGGATCTGGATTTTTCCTTTAATCTTTGATCATGGTTTCATTGATCCCAATCCTGCTTTTGATCTTTGATCTATGATCCTGATTCATTCGATACTGTAATAAAGATTTCTGAGTGGCTCAGGTGATGTTTGAATTGCCATTTTCTGTTTCTCTGTCTATCTTGCTTTGATCTTGCAATCAGAATCAAAGGAATCAAGACCAAGGTGTGGATCCTGAGCTTTGACACTGATTTTTAAAAAAAAAATTCTGATTACAGGATCAAGGCAAAATAGACAGAGAGACAGAAAATGTCAATGAAAACATCACCTCCTTGGTGAAAGTCAAACATAAGCTTTTGGGATCAAAGATCAGTGATCAGGATCAAAGGCCAAGATCAATGCTCAGTGATCAGGATCAAAGATGAGTGATCAGGCTCAAGGATCAGGATCAAAGCTCAGCAACCAGGATCTAAGTATGCTTGAAAAGAGATCAAAGAAATAACTATCTCACAATGAAAAAGAAATAGATAAAAGAGTAATGTCAACAGAGATGTAAAGAGAAGACTGTTGGATATTTGTGGACGTATGAGCTGTCATTTGTCTTCTGGTACATTGATTGGTCTAAAATATCCTTACTTCTCCCTCCAGTCAGTGCCGACTCTCCCTCTCGGCCTGCTCAGACCTGCTGACAATGATTGACAGGCAGGCATCAGAGTGGTGATTAGAACTTTTTCTTCTGTGCTTAGATGCAGACAGAATTTGACCCTTGACCCTTAGCTCTTCTCCACACAGCTGTTTGTCTGTCTTTATAGCCAGAGCCAGAGAGGGAAACAAATCTACAGTCAGGCTACTTTGGCTGTATAGTTAACTTCCAAAGGATGATGCTCAGCTGTCTTAATTTCTGCTCCTGTGTTATT
Source organism: Chatrabus melanurus (assembly GCA_900302635.1). Classification (NCBI taxonomy): domain Eukaryota; kingdom Metazoa; phylum Chordata; class Actinopteri; order Batrachoidiformes; family Batrachoididae; genus Chatrabus; species Chatrabus melanurus. The sequence goes on along the minus strand of OMMV01187909.1, from coordinate 14,583 downwards.
TATCGTGTGTTTTAGTTTTGGGATGAACCATGATGGGATTGGCAATTCCTGTGGCACCAAAGGCCACGAGACGGCTAAACTGATGGCCGCTCATATAACAGCCAACACCAACCCTTTCTCCTGGTCTGCCTGCAGCAAAGACTACATCACCAGCTTTCTTGAGTAAGTGGATGATGGTTGTTCGCCGCAGGAGTGTCTGATGTATTTTGATTTGCCCTGAATGTGAGCGAGCAGTAGAGAAAAACGTATGTGCCTGCTTTCCGCCTTCTCAATTACAACTTGCTGCCACGGGCCGGCACTTGCGGTGATCCGCTAGGCCATCTTGCATACAAGTTGGTCCCCACTTATTCACATCTATTTCATTACTAAGGATCCTGCCAGACCTCCTTGTGGCTGCGCATGATAACCGGGTGCCTTCCACAGTTTCATCTGTGCACCACAACGGAGGCGATTGTGGAGCTAATGTGGTCCCCAGTGGTAATGTGTTACCCAGCCACCTTGGCTCAACCCACTGCTTTACTGTTTTGTGACTTTGTCAAGGAAGACAAAGTCCTAAAGTGTACAAATAAAGAGTATAGTGCTGATATTTGGCAAAAATTTGTGTCTGCCAGCTGGATTTGAGCCTGATAGATTGGAATGGTAAATACCTGCATAAATCTCAAGTCCTGAGAAAAAGTATCTGGAACTCACCTCCAGACTTTGCCAAAAACCAGACATCTATGATGACGGGACTGAATGAACTAAAAACTGCAACCCTGATCTCTGAACATCATGGCTACAATTTGATCTTACTGACTGAGCCGATTTACTTGGGATAATTCTGTTCACCTCAAAAAGAAAATAGGAACAATTGACAAATAAAAGCTAAATTCGTTCACTTTTTGATAGATTGCTGCATACTATCCAGGCCAATAGCCCTGAATTGAATTGCAATATGAATGAACTAGACCATAAGCCCGTGCTAACGCATGGCCTCTTGACCAAGTTTGATAGTTTGAGGTCACGCGATACGTCCCTGGGATGGACAGTATGTAGGTCTTTAAGATGATCAGCGAGTCCTGATGCAAAACTATGCTCCAGCAGGTTACCATCTGAAATCATGCCTTCCTCTGTGTGAAAGAACACCATAAATACCTGTATAGTTGATGGTTGAAGTCTTGCAAAGCTGTCTGTTGATGAATCGAGTGTGGATGGGCTGATTTTATGGTGGATATTGATGGATTTCATAGCAATCAATGCAGGGGTGAGGTATGTCTATTGGTGTCCTAGAAAGTGAGGAATGTGTGGCAATCGGCGGAAATGATGTTAATCCAAGATGGCGGTGGCCACTTTTAGCATGGGAAAAAAGAAATATGTAATTAAGTAATTAGTGGGTTGTTAATCGCAGCTAAAAATGTCCTCTGACACATCGTATGTATGTCAAGTATCAGTCTGTGCAATCATATAACTGTAGGTGTTCACATGGCGAAACGTATAGCTGCAGAGAGAAAGTTAGTTCCTTCCTTTAGTAGTATAGAATAAATATGAAAGCCACTCTAGTATTGAACAAAATCTCTCCATCCGGCACAAAGCGATGCACGCCACAACACAAGTGGCATTGCTAGTTTCCACCCGATGATGTCATTTTTACGCCCTGCACCTGCATCCTCTAGATCACAAAACCACTTGTGTGATGAGCGTGTTAGTCTAAAAATTAGGTGTGGTCGGGAGTAGGGCTGGTGCATTGATATTATCTGTCACAAGAAAGTGCTTGCATCTCCGATCACCAAAAATCAGGTCTAAAGTCCAGCACTGTCTAGTGCTGTATTTATGGAGCTTAACACTCAGACGCACCTTACATAAGCGGGTTCACAACACACGTATACTCTGCACACAACGACGCACAATACCACTTCAGACCATAATAACAAATGGTAAAAAACCCAAAACTTTAATAACTCTGGTTTGTATCATATATTCTCCCTCCCTTCAGCTGGGGCTTTGCGGAGATCGGGTGGTTGAGTGGATTCAGTTTTCATAAGGGGTGTGGACATAAAACATGGTTTGAAACAAAAATGTAGATGCTGATAATACATCATTAAAATGCATAAAAACAGGTGTCTTGATACAAAAGCACATTACAAACACGAATCAAACAGGTCGGCATGCACCACAGTGCAACAGCAACAATGTGCACGGCAATGCACCCGACACCTTACCTTAACTTACGTTAACAAGTAGTGCAGACGATGGCTCGCAGTACATTCAGGAATTTGTGTGTGAGGTCCATCTCAAAGGCTGAAACAGCTGCACATTGGTCAGTGAACAAAATCTTGTGTAGCAATGGATGCCACTGGTGTTAATCATACTAGCCACTATAACTTCTAGCATTATGTCTCTTCTGACGACTTATTCTATGCAGCCATGCGTTGTATGCTAAATCTTTCCTCTGCTATAAACCACTCTCTCCTGCATCCGTTGTCTGAGTAGCAATGCACCATGTTCCAGAATATCTTGGTCTTTAAAGGGGAACACAGATGACAGTCTGATTGGTTGATTTCATGATATGCCGACAAAACACCCCTGATTAATGTGGAATATCAAACCAGCCCCTAGTTGCCCTGCACAATCTTCACACTCTTTTGAGCTATGTCACGTTGCTCAAACAGCAATGTGCACTTGGACATGCCCCAAATAGATTTGCACCATCTGCAAAGGTGACATCATCTCCTAATTGTTACCTACTCAAGATCCTTTGTCCAAGGCAGAGAGCAGATACTTGATTGGCTATAGCAGTCACATAAACACTGGCTTGTTTGGCATTTCAATGGAATGCATTGTTACTTGATCAAATTAAGGGAATATAGTCAGGTATGGACCTAGCTATGCAATCATGTATTTTTTTAACATACTTAATTTAGCAATCACAGCATACTGTACTATTTACTTCCTAATGCAACTCTGTATTTATTAATTAGAGCATTTTTTAAAATGTGTGATGCCCCATTTTTATGGGACCAATCGGCCAGGTGTGTGTATTAGTGTGTATTAGTCCATGAGCCCAAAGTCAATTTTGACCTAATTGGTACCACTTAAGGTGGATAAACAACACTTATAATCCAGCCTCAGTATACCATGGCCTACACAAAAATGTATGCTAGCCATCCCACAGTGGCAGCTATAGCAAGGTAGGGGTTAATGAAGGATTACACAGGGGTCAAAATTTAAAAATATATTTAAACATATACCATATCATTTGTGTGAGCATAAAGATTCTAAAAAGGTATATCTTGGACTATCTATGACTGAATGTTATAGAGTTATGGGGTAAAAACAGCAAAAATGGTGACATAGGTCAATTTCAGTTTGTACAGGGGTCAAAATTGCTCCAATTTTGAAAAAAGTGATGCAAATTACTGGTTGAGCTAATATGGTTTTAAAAAGGAATAGTTTGCACCATCTCTCGTGCTTAGTTATCATCACATTACGGGGTAACATGCGTCATATGTCATAGTATCCAATGGACATTGACCTTATTTCACCATTAGTTTGGAGACCAAGCACTCAACACAGTCAAAACTATTCCATTTATTAATCCTATTAGCTCAACCACTAGCAGGGTACTGTGGTTACTGTTGCTGGGCAACAGGTCAGTCATAGGCGCACATACATACATACTGACATACATACCCACATCTGACTTTTATACATAAGTTTGGGCCCAAATTTTGACATTGGCCTATGACCTTGAGTTTTAACCAATTTTTCTCAAAATGAAATAATTTTGTCCTTGGCTGACCCTTAGTAATTTAACCAAGATTTATCCAAATATGGTCCAAAACTCTTGGCACACGGACAGACGTGCAAGACTGAAAACAAAATGCCTACATGCAATACTGCATATGGGTCTAAAAAACTGAAACTTTTAAAACCATAAGGACAAATAGAAATGTTCTAAGTAATGTTGAAGTCTCACTGATTGTGAGTCCACATACAGGAAATGTGTGTACTTAACATTATGTCTGAGTTGGTTCTGTTATTCATATGCTTCCATTAGCAAACTGCGGTGCCCTTGTGGAGTCCGTCCGCATGCAGTGTCCAATCACTGACAGATTTATGTAAAGGGGCGTGTCAGACTGCCAACAGACTTCAGTGGAGGATGATCCGGTGAATCCTCACTAATGTCTCTTCTGAGAATTCTCCTCTGTTCTCCATCCTTCTAGCCCACATAAGGCAATCGGAGCGTCCTACACGATGACTGTATTGATTTCTAGATCACCAGAGGACAGAGGACTGTTGGAATAATAGCTTTGGAATGCACCCGGACTGTTGCACAACTGCACTTCAGCAGAGCAAAGACTAGTTATAAGAACTTGAACCAGCAGAGAAGATACCTCCGCACTCATTAAACTTCTACCCTAACAGGCACATGCATATTCATGCACATTATGCTCAGTAGTAATACCGTTGGACATCAGATTCCAGAAAAGAGAACCATGGTTTCAGAAACCCAGAGAAACACTTCCTGCCCTCTTCCCAACTTTTTGTGGGGCATTTTTCTTTCATTACAGTTCAGCTCGATTACTCATCACAAAGACCTGAGTCCTGCTTGCAAATTGTAATATACAACCATGCAGTGAGGCACTGGTGCAAGCCTGCTTTGTGTCTGTTTGTGCATTCATGTTTAGTTAGAGAAGCCTTTCCAGAAAGTAGATAAAAATTGGTTCGTGGTTGTCAGATTGGGTTTTCTGCTGAAAGCTGTTAGAAGATGTTTGATGAACAGATGATCGTATTGTATGCCAGCTCCTAAATCCAAACGGGGACACAAAGAGCCTCCTTTGGGATTGCTGTCCCTTTCTGGCTTGGGGTATCTTGAGTTTAAAAAAAAAAAGAGTTGTACTCTTTCTTAAGCAGACTCAGCAGTCGCTTAGTGTATATTGGATCTCCATTTGTATCTGTGTGCGTCTTGAGCTTTTCTTTTTCTAATTTTGGTTTTATTGCTTTTAGCTTTTATGTTTCTTACAAAAGCGTTCTGTCTGTAAACTCCAATTATCCTGCCTTTCTTTCCCTCAATCAGAGTTTTGGATGTTGCACACTCTTCTCTGTGCCAAGTAAACAACTTTGGCGGTGGTGTTGGCCTAGATTCACCGGCGTGCTAAAGCAATATGTGGTGCTTTGTTTGGGTTTTTTAAGGAATGGTTTGTGAATACATTCACAGTTCAGTCACAGTTTATTCCAGCCAGTTGGTTATAAATGTTAAAAGGGATGGATTAAACTCTCAAAGAGCATATACTCATGCTTAAATTTGAGATTGGACTTATGTTTGATGGCAAATGAGTTAATCATAACCAGCTTTAGTGTTACTGTGTCTCAAGCGCTAGTTAGATGCACAAAGACTAGTTAACAACAACCAGTGTCAGAGTTCAGGGATCACTGATGCTCCCACTTAGAGGATATTTCTGCTCAGTATAATGAATTTGGCTCACTCCACTGGACAGGAAGCCTTTGCAACTACATCAAATAATTGCCTCAATGTTTAAACTTTGACTATTTTGTCTCCCTCCAAACCAATAAATAGTGAGGCTGGCTCTTAGTGCGCACAGAGTTTCAGGCCCTCTGAGGCTGGTTTGTCTGTCTCTGTCTGATCAGAGGGTCTTCTGAAGAGCAAGAGCCAAGAAACAGGATTATTCCATTCAGTAACTAAGAACAGGAGAGAGAGAGAGAGAGAGAGAGAGAGAAACAATTTACTGCTCCAGGTCTGGAACATTTAGGTTCCACTTAAAACACATTATTTTATATGCTCCTTTGAGTTGAAACAAACAGCATGTATTGTGCGTTTTGTTTAATTTGATCACTGTTTTCCAAAGGCAACATATTTTAATGGAAATTTCTGGAGTGCAGTGTTGTTTTGCATCATTTTAAAATAAAAGTTCTTTTAAATACCTTGCACTCTAACAGTTTGAACCAAAAGTAACATTTATATCTTTTCAAGACAGTCAGAGATGTGACACTAAAGTTCTTTATTTAGTCTTCAGATCCTGTTCTACAATGCCCACCTGTGTTTCTCTAACCCAAGTCCTTCTCTGCACACTTATACAGCACTGCTCTGCATATTGTTGTTACCGGGACCACTTTTCCTGTAGAGAGATGGGAAGTAATCCACCGCACATGGCTACTACTACCACAGCTGGAAAAAAAGAGTGTTCTAGTAAATAGTTGTTGTAATGTTTTGTTGAGGAAAAGGTTGACTGACCTTGACTTCAGGGACAATGCTTCAAACGCTGAGTGAGGAATCCAGAGTGTTTGGGTTTGCGATTGTTCTGGATCGAGACTGAGACCCAGGCCTTTAATGACTTCCTGGGCTCAGTCATCAGAAGTGTATCTGTATGTGGTGAAAGTGTTGAACTTGTAGAGACATTCACTTATCTCAGCAGTGACATCTGGATCCTCGGCTTTTGAGATCAAGAGATGCCTGGGAAGAGCCAATGGAGTCAGGAGGTCACTGGACAGAAGTGTTTGGCAATGCCGATATCTTTGCAGGAGAACAAAAGTCCAAGTCTTTAGGGTCCTGGTGTTTCCTGTCTTACTGTATGGTTGTGAGACTTGGACACTAACCAGTGATCTAAGGTGATGACTGGATGCCTTTGGTACCAAGTCTCTTCAGAGGATCCTTGGATACTGCTGGAATGACTTTGTATCAACCAAATGGTTACTTTAGGAGACTAAGATGAGAAGAATCACTTACATTGTCAGGGAACGTCAGCTATGACATTTTGGCCATGTGGTGCATTTTTCTGTACATGATCCAGTGCGCTGGTGCCTAGGTTTTGAGGACCCCAGCGGCTGTAGAAGGCCAAGGGGATGCTCACATTTCACCTGGCTGCTGCAGATACATGGTTACTTTCGAGAGGTGGGGATGGACCAGTTGTCTGCCTGGGTGGTTGCCATCCAGGACCCAAGGAGTCTCCACGGTGTGGTGGCACCAATGCATGCTGCCAGACCTGACCTGATCTGTAATGTTTTATGTTGAAAGAATCCTCTGTCTTTGGAAAGAAGATATCAAAGTTGAGTATATATGTCTTATGTCTACTGGAGTTTGACATTTGTCTCATACACACTGTAAAATAGGCCAAGATGACAATGAACAGCTTGTGTTAACAGATGTGTTATAACACATTAGAAAACAAGATCAAATCTCAGGTCAAGTCTTCCATATGCCTTCTGGAAAACTGAAGCTGAAATTTCACATCTTTAAAAAAAAAAATCCTATGTGTCAATCCACCATGAAGCTGACTAACTGGTGGTGCGACAGACAAAAATTGCACAATGCACAGTTTCTCCAATCACAGCCACAGAAGCCTTTCTCAATGATGTAAATGAAGTCCAAGACATATTCAGTGACTTGGAAATGTTCATATACCCATCCACTGACTTGTCTCAAGAAAACTGGCTGTAAAAATGATTTGTTAATCCTTATATTTAGAATTACGTAAGTTTGTGCAGTTATACAGTACCAGTCAAACGTTTGGACACACCTAATTCAATGGGATTTCTTTATTTTATTACTTTCTACATTATAGATTAATACTGAAGACATCAACACTATGAAGGAACACATATATGGAATTATGTAGTCAACAAAAATGTTAAACAACCCAGAATATGTTTTATATTTGTTTTATATTTTAGATTCAACTGATGTCTCAAACAAATTAAGAAGGCAAGAAATTCCACAAATTAACTCTTGACAAGGCACACCTATTAATTGAAAACCATTCCAGGTGACTAACTCATGAAGCTGATTGAGAGAATGCCATGAGTGTGCAAAGCTGTCATCAAAGCAAAAGGTGGCTACTTTGAAGAATCTAAAATATGCGTAAAACACATTTTGGTTTGTTTCACACTTTTTTGTTTACTACATAATTCAATATGTGTTCCTTCATTCATTTGATGTCTTCAGTATAAATCCACAATGTAGAAAGTAATAATAATAAAGGAAAATCATTGAATGAGAAGGCGTGTCCAAACTTTTGACTGATACTGTATATGACCTCTGAAAAAGGAGGGACTGTGTACAAAAATGTTTGTCATTCCTAAATGAGGAAAGTGGTTATTTTTGTTGAATCCCTTGAGTTGAAGCTAAAAGTCTACACTATTAGCACATCTTGACTGTTTCAGTTTAACTCCATTGTGGTGGTGTACAGAGGCAAAAATACAAAAATTGTATCACTGTCCAAATACTTATGGCCTTGACTGTATCTGAATATTGTGCCGTATACTGTAAATAGCAGAAAAGCTCTGTGTTTGACTTTAGACCAGGTTTTTAGTGGCCTAGGGTGCTATTGCTTTCTGTTGCATCACGATAGTGATGCACCAGCGCTGCATCTGACCACACCCAATTTTAATACCAACACGCTGATGGGCGCACAGATCAGCACAACTACAAACAGCAAATACACTTGCTGTGAAAACAACAACTGCTTCGGGTGGAAACTACCAATGACACTTGCGTTGTGCTGTGCCCTGCTTTGCACTGTGTAGAAGATGGAGTCTGAAATCTTTTTCCTGTAGCACCTCATCCTCTAAAACGTGCTGGTGTTTATGACGCATCAACATGCCTGTCTGTGTCCTTGGACAAAACATTTCATCTGCATTGTCTCAGTCCACCCAGCTGTGAATGGGCAGTACCCATTTGGAGTAGCCTTGACGGGGGAAGTAACCTGCGATGGACTGGTGTCCCTTCCAGGGGGGGTTGTGGACTCTCATCCGCTTTCTACAAAAATCTGGGGATAAGCACCGGCACCAATGGGCCTCAGGGCCTATGTAGGACTTCTGTTGATCTCACTGATACATGCATGGACACTAATGGGAAAAAAACATGGTTTCATTATGTGGAAATTTTACCATTATTGCATTTTAATGCAGAAAAGACGTACATCATAGGCAACTTAATTTTTCAGTTTCTTCCCCAATGTCCTCCTGCATTGTTCTGTTGTTTTACCAAAGTAAAAGTCCTCCCATCGACATTTCTTTTCTCTGCTCTTTATGTGCATTTGACATTGAAATTAGCCAGAAATAGAAAGACTTAATCCGATTGTGACATGTTCCATCTTTTGGCAGGTAACTTTTAACTTTACTGGAATACATTTTGAAAGTAACCCTCCCAGCTCTGAGTATTGTGACTTTACTGACAATCTTCCGTCATAGACTCGGACAGAAAACTATCTCCACAGCAACATAGACGGTTAAATAACATCAGCATCTCAACCTAGAATAAACACACATCAACAAAAACTGCTCCGTATGCTTCTTGGCTGACGATGAGTATTTTTTTTTTCAGCTTGCGTGGAACATTGCTTACTAGAATACAAAACTGCTGCGTGCTTTTCTTCCCCCCTCTGACATCGTTGCGAGTGTGCATATTTTTATCTGACGAAATAGACTAAACATAATCATAGAGCTGGACATATGACCCATAGCTCACTTGGCGTTTTTCTCTTTCCTCCTTTGTCATTTTATTGGCTCTTCTGTGGATTCAGAAGCAGTGACATAAAGGAGAGCCTGATAATCAGAGAGAGCTTTTTAGACATGAAGATACGATGCCTGTTTTCCTTCTGGTAAAACGTATCCGCCTAGTTGTCTTCACCATCAACACTTCCTTTGATGAAGAGGTGTTGATGTGTAATTACATATCATTTGAGATTCCTACATGGTAGTTTAATGGTAAAAATGAGTCAAACAAGGCCAGCAAAGGACTTAAAAAGTAGGAGGTCTTTTATAGATGTCCAATTTTGGCATTTCTGGTTGCCTAGTGTATAAAGGATCCTTTGTGTAAGAAACAATTCTATTGTAGGTTTGTTTTTTTGACAGCTCAGGTCGGGGGACGTGTCTGGACAATGAACCTCTGAAACAAGACTTCCTGTACCCAACAGTAGCCCCGGGGCAGGTGTACAATGCAGACGAGCAGTGCCGCTTCCAGTACGGAGCCACTTCGCGCCAGTGCAAGTATGGGGTAAGAAACCAGCTGCTCTCTCACTCATCTGGTCAATTCTTGTTTGTCCAAAGTGATCCATGCAGTACCAGCTCATTACAACCTGTACTTATGTAGGTCAAGAGGGAAGCACACTGTGTCAGATTGACTTGCTTGTGATCAGTAGACATCATAAATGTCTGGGCTGCAGATGGACTAAACTAAATCAAATTGTGAGGACAGTTATAAGTTTACATACACTTTAGTTGAAAACATTCAAACTCAATTTTCCCCAACTGCACATATTCTAGTTTATCAAACAGCATGTGTTAAGTCAGTTAGAAGAAGAACTAAGTCCTATATAGGCCCTGAGGCCCATTGGAGTTGGTGCTTATCTCTGGATTCCATAGCGTGAAGCAGATGAGAGTCTACGACTCCCCCTGGACGGGACACCATTCTGACTCGGATTACTTCCCCAGCCAAGGCTGGTGCCCATTTACAACTGGGTGGACTGAGGAAATGCTGATGAAGTGCTTTGCCCAAGGACACAGACAGGTAGCGTGATCGGGAATCAGACCCATGTCTACATATTGGTAGCCAAATTCTTTGTCCCACTGAGCTACTACAAATAATAATAGTGACAAGATATATTTATTTCAATTCTTATTCTCTGTGTCAGATTTTTCAGTGGGTCACCAGTTTACATGTACCAAGATGAATGCCTCTTTAAGGCGCATCTAGACATTTGGGCCAACATAGACAAACTTACATGCAAACGTCGGTGTCTGCTAGCCTGCGCTAGCTGCAGCTAGCTGCCGCTGGGGTCGGTTGTCCTCTGCCGTCTTCCACCGATGAACATCGACCGTGTCCAAAAATTTCAACAGGTTTAAAATTCCTTGCGGTTTGCCGACGTACCTCTGGCTACGTTGGAGACCATTAGAGAATGTTAATCTCCACTACGACCAAGTTAGCATCTGCTAGGTGAAGTTACTGGTGTGATCGTCTACGCTGGGTGCTGCTTCACCCTGCCTGCTCAGAATCACTGGACAGCGGTGTGTCGAACCCCTCTCCGGCACGTTGGCAAAGGTCCCGCTTGTTCTAATGGAGCGCTGGCTAACGCCCGTCTCTGCTGGCCTCCACTTGTGGAATGGCATGCTGCGTTTGAGGTTCGCTACCAAACTCCGGTAACGTGAGTTTTGCTGACGTTTGGCCAATTTTCTCGACTTTGCCCTGCGTTCACTACATGTCGGGATAAACGCCATAGTGTGACTGCGCCTTTAAACTAGGGTTGGGACGACTAATGAAAATCATTAGTTGACTAGTCTGGTACCATTAGTCATCTAGTCGTCTAGTCGATGACTAATCTTGACAATAAATTAATAAGGTCAAATCTAAACAATGAAACTCCAAATTGACTTTAATTTAAAAAAAACAAAACAAGTATAGAAGTACAAGTTGAAAACATGGGATTAACTCAGTGAACTACATGGAAACAATGTTTGTGGTTCTATGAGATGCAAGATATTTATTCAAAGCCCTTAAGTGAAGAGAGTGCTGGCTGTTGGTGGATGTTGGTCTGTGTTAGTTCCTATTTGATATCTGTCCCTGATGAAACAGCCTCTCCAAGGATACAATGTCTCTGTTTTTGACAGCTGTACAGGAAAAGATGTTCATCCACTGTATTTGGGTCCAGACATGCCCTGTCCTTGTCAACAGTGTTGCCAGCAGCAGAAAATAGTCTGTCTGGTGGAACTGAAGTGGATGGGTGGCAAATTTAATGAATTGAAAGTTTGAAAATTATGTGAAACAAATTATTTTTGTTCATGATTTACCCTTAAATTGTCAGAAATCATGCTATCTCACTCATTGGGTACTCGTCCCAACCCTACTTTAAACACATGGAAGATTCTAGAAAACTCCAGAAATTGATGGAATCACGTTTTAAAGCTTCTTAATTATGAATTGGCATATTTCAATGTCAATTGGGAAACCGTTGCTTGTATTTAAGGGCCTACCTGTAGATCCAGTGCCTTCTTGTGTTTCAGGGTTGGGAAAAAAATGTAAAGAATTAACCTTGTCCATATTACCAGATACTTCTAATGACATTTTCACCTGTTCATTGGCGGCAAGAAGCAGTTGACTGAGAGTGTTTTTAGTTTGCCCCATGCCATTACATTATATAGCCAGTTAGTCCATGATAGTGTTTGCATTCTAAATCAATGTTCATCTTTCGGCTGCCCCCTGTTTTGTTCAGGGTCGCCACAGCAGATCCAGTACAGATCCGCATTGGGATTTGGCACAAGTTTTACACCGGATTCCCTTCCTGGCGCAACTCCAGTTCTACCCAGAGAAACACACACAGCCCCTGGTCTTCCTAAGTGGTCTGCCAGCCAAGTACTAATCGGGACCTACTGCTTAACTTCTGAGATCTGATGGGATCAGATGTACACAGAGCAGATTATTCTAAATCAATACTGCACCTATAAAATTCATTTTTGTCCCAAGTGAAAAGATGAACTCCCACAATTTCTAAAAATAGAGCCCGGTTTGAAAAAATGTCAAACTTCCCCTTTAAGATACATTTGGAAAACACGAGCCAGGTGTGAGTGGAAATAAAGATTGGATATGAATTTGCAGTATGGCGTCTAGGGACTTAGTTAAGATTGGGTCTGATGATGAGGGCTAAGGTGGGCTGTAATTCAAGCTTCTCCGGCAATGAGAGCTGATATTGGAAGAGAAAGAAAGTGAAGGGATTTTCAGGGTAAATGGAGGAGGTACTTCCTTCAAAAGCCGACAAGGATGTCTTACAATAATGGAGGTTATTCATCAAGGGTCTTAGTAGGACTTATTATCTCTTCTGTCTTCGATGGCATTGCTTCACACTTAAAGGTTAAGTTTCAGCAAAAGAAAACTACTCTTTTGCTATTCATGCAAGACAGCAAAGTTCAAGAAGATCTCCAAAGGTGATCCGGAATCAGTTGAATGCATGTGGCATTGACGTGCACATATAGGATGTTCTGTTCTCACCAGCATCACCTGAAAACTAGCGCTGGTTTGCTGGTGTCTTTTCTTCTTCTTAATCTCTAAACTTCCTAGACCAAAAAAATAAAAGATCTAAGTCAACACTCCAGTCATTGTGCTCGTAATGAGAAAACCTTGATAAAGTGACAGAGGCAGTGAAAGATGAGGAACCGCATTGTAAAACGAGAAGCCCAAAGTCTCCTCAAAGATTTAACGAACAATAATGTGATATTGTTTTGTATGACATAAATATTTAGGCCAATGATGGAAATGAGAGAGATTAACTTAGATCATAGAGTTATTTCATTTCATTGAAAGAAATATCTGACAGCAGATTATAACAAGCCCAAATCAACCCCTGTTATTTTGGCTCTTAAGCTCATAATTAAGGCATTAGATCCGCATGAAAGGCAGCCATTTATGAGTGGATTGGATTTCAGCATTTGCACTGATTCCACAGAAAGTTGTTGTAGTTTTTCATCTGACAGTCTGTTTTATACAGACATACAGGGCAGGTGTGACCATTGATAAAAGTCTAATGCATGAGTTATGAAGTTGGATCACAACTACTAAATAGTATCGGCATTTTTTAATGTCTGTCTCAAGCATTTAGCACAAAGATATGAACGTTTTTAAAGTGTCACCAAAAGGAATAAAGTGAAAAAACATGGATATGATGAAACAAAACGAGACACCAACAAGAAAACAACTAAAAATAAACCCGAACACACACACACACACACACACACGATTAACAAAATAGTTTTTAATTTGAGCTTTGCTGGAACAATGGACTTTTCAGCTTATTGAAACTGGTTAACAAACTAAAATGATGTTGCATATTAAATTTAGTATCTTGCCTTACTTGTACATTTCCACTTGATCATTGCACTGGGTTTGCTGTCGAAAATCACACACTGACCTGCTCTAAAGTATGTGTGGAGCACATTCTCAATGTGTAATAAAACTGAAGGACTGTTGGAATTTCTTTCATCTATATTGTGATGTAAATTGTAATCATTTTCTACATGACAATTACCAGATTTGTAATCGTGGTGAAGTCAGTTCTGCCGTCACATCTGAAACAGTATGAAACCGCCTTGGGTCCTGGATGGCAACCACCCAGGCAGACAACCAGTCCATCTCCACCACTCGAAAGTAGCCATCTATCTGCTGCAGCCAGGTGAAATTTTCAGTTGCTGGGGTCCTCACCGCTGACGCACCTGTGTGCTGAAACACACCACATGGCCAAAATGTTGTAGCTGACATTCCCTCACAATACAAGAGATACTTCTCATCTCAGTCTCCCGAATTAGCTTTTGTTTGACACAAAGTCATTCCAGCAGTACCTGATGATCCTCTAAAGCAGTGGTGGCCAATCCTGGTCCTCGAGGGCCGCTATCCTGCACATTTTCCATCTCTCCCTGCTCTGCCACAAGCTGATTATCTCATTCAGGTGTCTGTTAGCTCTTGATTGGCTGAACACACCTGAATGAGATAATCAGCTTGTGGCAGAGCAGGGAGAGATGGAAAATGTGCAGGATAGCGGCCCTAGAGGACCAGGATTGGCCACCACTGGCCTACTCAGTGTGATCACACAATCGCAAATATTC
>OMMV01187905.1:0-11417 GCA_900302635.1 Chatrabus melanurus | reverse complement strand
AGGTTTATTTTCAGATGTGGAGGCAAGTTGGATTTGACCTCTGAGGACCATGAGAGGTCAATGAAGGATTACACAGGGGTCAAAATGTAAAAATCCTCCAATCATATTGAAACATAAACCATATTATTTGCCTGATCATAAAGATTCTAAAAAGGTATAGTTTGGACTATCTGTGACTGAATGTTGTGGAGTTATAGGGTAAAAACAGCAAAAATGGTGACAAAGGTCAATTTCAGTTTGGACAGGGGTCAAAAGTTAAAAAGTTGCTCCAATTTTGGTGAAAAGTGATGCAAATTATTGGAAACAGTAATGAGGAAAAAGTCCCTAGAAGTTGTGTGATTATAAGAAGAAACCTCAAGCAGACCAGACTCAGAGGGGCGACCATCTGCTTTGGCCAAACTACCGATGATAACAATGGAATAAGACAAAGCGCAACAAAGAACGGTCAACCATGCACAGACAGAGGTGATGGAACTAACCGTCCAGGAGCTTATAAGGTCCAGTGGACAAAATAACCAATAGTCCAAGCAGTCAACTGGTAGGATCAAGGTGGTCTCCACCTGCGAACCCAGGGAAGAAGAAATCCAGCGTAAAACTGCGGTACAATCCAGAGTAATTAAAACGTTATATTTTTACCTTTGCCAAGGAGGTAATGTTTTCACCGGCGTTTGTTTCTTTGTTTGGGCGGCACGGTGGCCCAGTGGTTAGCACTGTGCACCTATTAAGGTGGGTCCCTTAAAAGTAACTAACTAACTAACTAACCAACCCTAACCCTAATTTTTTTGGACCAATGGACCTGAGGAATAATGACCCCGCCCCCCTAGAAAATGAGAGATTTCAGTTTGAATTTGTTCCAGAACATATTTTCCAGAACATATGTTCGCTCTCCGAGTACCTTCTAGTTGCATTAGTTATTATTTCAGTGTTAATTTTGTTTTCTGATGACTTTTGTTGTGGTTTTGTGTGTTAATGTACGTCCCTGTGTGCACCGTCTGTGTGAGGCGCGTCTGAATAACAGAAAAACCCTGCACTCGACGTTGACCAGATTGTTGGTGATCTGGAAACGTCAGCTTTCTCATGCAACCATGCAGTTTGTAATTTAAAAAAAAAAGTTTAACAATGGGTGCACAGCAGAAGAAAGTATAGCGCCACCTACAGTTCTGGGGTGGTAATGATCTGCACGCACCATGACGTGAAGCGCAGTTGTTATTTATCTCTTTGGTCTTAACAGCAGGCCGATTTGTTGTACAATTGTTGAAATTCTGACAGCGTGTAATTAGCTCGTCATTTATTTTGTGTGCAGCGCCGTTTGGGTCAAAGCTCAACAAATTTCAACTTTAGATAAGTGATGTTTGTGCAGAGCGCGTTGCACACCTCAGAGTAAGACCGTCGCACTGCACCAGCACATCAAAAAAAGTCAACTTACAGAATGTTTTTAACAATGTGAACGCTCCATAATGCCTTTGTGTTAAATTAAAACTTACAGACTGTTGAATCACCAACAACTTACTGAAAGTTGGGAAACATTCTGCAAAGTTTAAAGCGCTCAAACAATAACCATAAATCAATGTGCCTGAATTGCCCACACACACAAGACGAATGTGGCATTTCCAAGGCATGTATTCAACTCTTGTTTGTCACCTAATCCACAAATAGAAAGCTATATCAAGAGATTTAATTGGCAAATAACCGCGCACGATTATCACCAGTCACCTTGGATCCTCATATAACCGAACTAATTTTATCTCCAGGCTCCTCGGCGAGAGGCAGGTCTGATGAAATTGCATGAAATGGTCGTGTCTTAAAAATTCAAACAACATGCTCTGTGCACAGAAAATGAGAGGAATGTGTTTGCGCAGCACAAAAGGAGTGCACGAGGGAGGCAGGGGCAGAAATAAGCAGCTTGAAGTTAAAATCGTTGGAAGGCGAAGGTTTGGGCATCAGTCAGACGGACGTGCGTCCAGTTTTTTTCCTTAATCAATCATTTTCTGAACAGGATCAAACTCTCACTTTGTTTGCACGCTGTAGCTCTTTAAAGCTACAGGGTGTAGGATTTAGTGCCACCTAGTGGTGAGCATAGTTTTAAAAAGCGTCGTACTTTGTACGGAGGCCGATTGCGACCCGTTCGTCATAAATGCGGCCGATTCTTTGCTGTCTTGGCGGCCGTTTTCGCAGCGCGATGATCAGACGGCAGCCAAACAAAAATCTGGCCAAAAATCAACATATTTCAGTGACATTCCTGAGGCTGCAGAGGTGTTTTTTTTTTTTGGATTGATCAATTTAGGATAAATGAAACCTGATTTACTAAATCCGTGCGCGTCTCCTGTGGCGGTGTGTAGGACTCACTGCGCTCTGATTACACAGCACAGTGCGTGTGCAAAAAGAACATTAACACACTGCGTCGCATTAAATACGCAACAAGTCTATTTATTAACGCAGAACATCAACAGTCCGTTCCAGTCTGGCTGTTTCTGTGCCGACGCGCACCCGCGGTGAAAAAATAAAATAAAATTCACTCTCCTTTCCTTCAAATATACACCAGGTGTGTTTCTGATATATGGCGCATGCTTACTGCAGCGCTTTCCACATAAATAAAGTTTTTCCGTGTATTTTCTTGCTGCTTACAGAGACTGTGCAGGTGCGTAGCCAGAGGGGCGACGGGTGGGAATGCCCCCCCCAACCCCCTCAGAATAAACATCCACTTTTGAAGACATTTTACTTGTTTTTGCACATATTAACAACACTGTTAATAGTAATAATGAAAATATTTTTATTTTTGTAAGCCAATTATACTGTTTTTGGCCTCCTTAAATATTTATATTTATATATTTCCCAAGTTTGTGTCTAAAATTTTTCTCAGGAGGTCGGTAAGTGATGATTTCAAATGACTAAGTGGAGCGGAGGCGGAAAATGGCAACCGCCAAAAAAGTATGGAGGCTGAAAATAATTTTTATGTTGAGGGCAGATGTGAGGCCGATTTTATTCCCAATAAAAGGATGGAGGCCGAATTTTTTTTTTTTTTTTTTTTTTTTTTAACACTATGGTGGTGAGGTTGCATTATGTTGTTGCTGGTCACGATTTTGTTTCCCTTCACGTCTTTTGCTTCTTTAGCAATGAGAATTCATGCTCCCTTGCCTTCTCTTGTGATAATCAATATGTATGATCCTCCATTTCACAAAAAAATGAGGGTTCTCAGACTTGTTAGCCTGTACTAGCAACCAGTAGACAGTGTATTTTTTCTTTTTTCTTCAGTCTTTGCAAAATGTGAAAGGCGGAGTAAGTTTGTCCCTTTTGGGCTACTGTATAAACACGGCAGCGCAACATGGCGGCCTCCATGAGGGGGCCCGCTCCCATGATCGGCTCATTCAAACGTTATAAAAACACATTATTGTTGCAGGTAATTATGCAGTAATGAACAGATGGTTATTAATGCTATATTCCATTTCTGCTAATAAACACCCTGAAATCTTACACACTGTAGCTTTAAATATAAATGCATGAACCCTTTCCAGATGCATGATGTGCAGTTTTAGTTTTTATGAGGCACACTTTGCAGGAAAGCCGCTGATTTTTGGCCTCGTCTGCATGAGTCAAAAATCAATTATGCTGTTAATTACAAAGGGCATCAAGGCATCATTAATATTTCACATTATAGCTGTAATTCCGTTTACCTGCCCATTGATGGGAAAAGTATGTTTTGTTTCATAATGTTTGCATATCTTTAATAAAAAATTTATCTCAAAGCTTTAAGATCATATTCATACCATCCGGAAATAAATTAGAAACTAGAACAGTCAATTCCTCATATCTCCATCACAGCATTTAGGAATAATTTAAAAAAAATTCTTATTTCTATGCCTTTATGCAGATATACCCCAGAATTTAGTAGTTTCTTTTCCTGACCAGGCTTTGATAAATATCCGTTCATTCATTTCTGAGGATACAGATGTGTAAGAGCTTAAATAATAATAAAACAGTTCTTTCTATTGAGGACAATCATTTTTCACTGACACCAGATAGATTTTCTCCTTATTTGTGATTGAAGTGAACCGACCTTTGAATGCTGGAACATCTGCAAGTCTGCAGTCACGACAGAACCAAAGTTGATTTTATCCGTGCAAAATTTTATCTCGCAAAATGTGTAGGCCTAGAATCGTGGCGACAGACGCAGGATCTATCGTGGTTACTGTGTTGCCAGTGTGGTGCTAACCATCTAAAGTCAAAACTGCACTGTAAAAAAAAAAAAATTCTGTTTTTGTTTTACGGAAAAAAAAAACAACTGGCAGCTGTGGTTGCCAGAATAATTTTGTAAAAAAAAAACAAAAAAAAAAAACAGTAAAAAATATGTGAATATCTTTACAGAAAATACTGCAAATTTTACAGTTAAAAAAAACCCCATTGTAATTTACAAAAAGTTAATAGAAGTAGAATGGGGTACTGCCCGTACCCCATTCAAGGCTGCCCGCCTTGAACCAGGGATATTCTGCACTAACTGCTGGAGCCACCATTCTGTCAAGTGGTGGGAATTAGTCTGAAAATGTAATGAACTGCAGAATCCATTTTATCCTATTGATATATAGCCTACTCAATTCTAAACAGACCCGATTTTTTCAGAACTCCTCATATTAACATACTTTGTACAAATACAGTAAAATACAGTAAAAATATGTTCATATGGTAATATGACGTACAATTCATTATATTTTCAGAGTAGTTCTTATTGTGCAACAGCACAGTGGCTCAAACATTAAGCGTGCTTGCCCTCCCTAGCAAAATATCCCAGGTTCAAGGCTGCCTAAGCCCCATTCTCCTTATGCAGTTTGAGTTGTGTTAGAAAAACCAGATCAACATGTGGATCCCAAACCTGCTGTGAGCAAAACGGGAGCGGCACAACAAAATCTCATTGAATGGGATTCAATGTACAATAAGTAACAACTGTATTTAAATTCTACAGAAATTAGTTTAAAACTGCATGATAATTTTGCAAAAAAAACCAAAAAAAAAACGCTGTTGGATTTACTGCTTTAAAATGGAACTTTTTTGTAAATTACAACATAAAATTTACAGGTTGTTCTGTAAAGGTATTTATATATTTTTACTGCATTTATTACAGTATTATTCTGGCAACCCACAGCTGCCAGTTTTGTTCTGTAAAAAACAAAAAAAACAGCTGAATTTTCTTTTTTTCTTTTTTTTTAACAGTGTGTTAGGTTAAATTTATAAAATAACTAATTTGGTAGCAGAGTAACGTTATGTCATGAACACATATTAGCCGGACCTATTATTTGCTTGTGTATAAACTGAACAGGCCCGTGTTTGCACGAGCTTCATGCTTCATGCCGTTTTGCACGCTATGACCATAGCTACGTATACTAAATTCTAGCATGTAACCGCGTACCCTTAAGCTAACTGTGGTTAGCATTTCCTTTAACGGCCTGTCAATAGTCAAACGCACCACGTCACTGTAACATCTGGTATAAATAGTGATACGCTCCACATCTGGAAATCCGATCATTTCCATAAAACTTTCATCAATATTTGACAGATCTGTACAAACCTGCAGTGAATAACATTTAAAATACTTGTGATTTTCTCACTGAGAGACACCTGGGAAGGTTCTATGGAGTCTTGAGGTCGCTGGACAGAGGTATTTGGTGATGCCGATATCTTTGCAGGAGAACGACGGTCCAAGTCTTTAGGGTCCTCATTTTTTCACACAAATATTATGTTTTGATTGTGTTTTCACCACGTTTCCCATATTCATTGTCAAAATATACAACATATCCATTAGTTATGCTTAACTAGTAATGTTCGTGCCATTTGTCGATATTCTAGTGATTCTGATATTTCAGGAATCATTCAAGAACAAAATGGCATTTTTTGGTGGGGAGAAAATGAAGATTTTTTGTCCATTTTGGGGGTTAGGGGTAGGAAATTGCTCATCACACCAATATTACTGAAGACTTTGGGAAAATCTTGCACCCGAGCATCTAACTGCAGCCCAAACTGACTTTCCATTTCCTGAAATGTTGTTGCTGTTCAGCAGGTTCACGTCGGCTGCTGCGAGGAGCAAACACACCTCACACAGCATGCTGATATTTCCCTTTTCCTCTCTTCTTTGAGAGAAGGCAGATCCTCTCACACCCTGAATCACATGGGTTTTTTTTTGTGTTTTTTTTTTTTTTTGTGCCATTATTGCTCGAATGTGCCAAAGCTCTTTGGGCACGTTGCCTGTGTCTCTGACGCTCTGTGTTACTATTCAGCCTGTCAACACAGCTTGTTTTAAAGCCACATTCGCCGCTTCCTAAGTCTTAATTTATGACTTTAAAGCCACGCAACAAGTGTACGTACATCCCACACCGTTCATCTCGCCGCCTTCGCACGCGTCTGCCTGAGTTTTTGTAAATCAGGTACTTCTTAGCTACTCTGCAGTGACATTAATTCATGAGAGCCCACCAGCTGTCAGGGAGTTTTCACACCTTTTCCAATATCAACGAGGCCACAGTTGTGTTGCTATAGAAACATTGATTCCGCCAAGTTAAATATCTCTCTTTTTACACTCTACTTGGCACCAATATTTGACATCAAATTCCTTCATTTAATTTTCTCTCTCAGCAGTAATATTTTCTGTCAATTTATTTGTTTGGGGACTTTCGGATTAACAACCTCTCCAAATCCGACAGAAAAGACGGGACTAGTTAGGCAGCCGTTTCATTTTTTTTGTTGTCATAAGAATGCTTTAGTAACACGTACTTTCAATTTAAAGCCCAGGTGTTGGCGGTGGTCAATAATGTCCTGGAGTCTGAGGGTTATGGTGCAACATTCGTTCTTGGAGGCGTCGGTACGAGGCTAACCTCCTGACTGTCAGACGTTAATGCTTCTACCTGATCGTTCTTGTATCTCTTCATCCATTCTCTCGTATGTGGGCTCAGTTTGGACGTTCTCCCTACAGTGTGGTCCTGAACCTCCTCCTCACTCAGCCCCTTTTCCTTCAAGTCTTCCTTTATTCCAGTGTTTCCCATTCCTGGTCCTCGGGACCCAAAGTACTGCACATTTGCCCTTTGTCCCTGATCTACTCAAACCAGATCAGCCCAGTCAAGTGTGTTCAGCCAATCAACAGCAGCACACCTGATTTGAGTTATTATGTGCAATCAGAGCAGGGACAAATGGAAAACACGCAGTGCTTTGGGTCCCGAGGACCAGGATTGGGAAACATTGCTTTATTCTATCCATCCATCTCCACCACAATTGTTCCTCTGATTCTCTAATTTCTTATTCTGTCCATCTTTGGAACTTCACACATCCATCTCGGCGTTCTCATATCTGACACATTCAACTTCTTCTCCTGCACTCCCTTCACTGCCCATGTCTCAGTGCCATACATCATTGCTGTTATTACCGCTCTTGTAAAAACCTGGTCACCCAACACTGCTGATCCCCTCTGTCAGTTATTCCATCCAGACTGTGGGTTATTTCTGCACCCAAGTCTCGTATTTGGCTACCGCTGATCTAAAGGTATTTAAGCTTTTCAGTACCTCTCCTTGCAAGCTGTCTTCTGACTCATGATCGTCAACAATCCCTGAAATATTCTTCTACATTCCTCTCCATTTGGTCCCATCTGGTGCTGCACGACAGTGTCACCTGCAAAAGGTAGTTATGGATGTATTTTATCAAATCAAACCAGGTGCCGGTGACAAAAATCTACTCTCACAATAACTATGCAGAGCAGGTAGCTCAACGGGATAGGAGTTGGGATACCAATATGTAGACCTGGATTTGATTGGTAAGCCTTGGCTGGTGAAGTCAAATGTGTTGGACTGGTATCCCATCCATTTTAGTCATAGACGCTCATCCACGTCATGCTATGGTATCCAAGGATAAACACCGGCAGCAATTGGTCTCAGGGCCTATATAATACTTACTTCTTCTGCGATAACAATAAGAAAGAAAAAGAGTACCGGTCCCCAGAAGGCCAATCATTAATTTGTAGGGTTCAGATTTGATTTTTTTAGGGTCACAGCAAAGCAGTGCTTATGTTTTATTCAAAGCACAAGTGTAAGCATTCGGACATGCAGTAGTTAGTGTCGAGGGTTAGTGAAAGTATTGAGGCGTGCACTAGTTTTTATAGAGGTTAGTGAAAGCATTGAGGCGTGCACTAGTTTTTATAGAGGTTAGTGAAAGCATTGAGGCGTGCACTAGTTTTTATAGAGGTTAGTGAAAGCATTGAGGCGTGCACTAGTTTTTATAGAGGTTAGTGAAAGCATTGAGGCGTGCACTAGTTTTTACAGAGGTTAGTGAAAGCATTGAGGCGTGCACTAGTTTTTACAGAGGTTAGTGAAAGCATTGAGGCGTGCACTAGTTTTTATAGAGGTTAGTGAAAGCATTGAGGCGTGCACTAGTTTTTATAGAGGTTAGTGAAAGCATTGAGGCGTGCATTAGTTTTTACAGAGGTTAGTTACACTAGTTAGGTTAGTGTAACTCTCCACAGACTCTGTGGAGAGTTACACACATGACTCAGTGCAATGTCTCCCTATGAGACACAAACGTACACTGTGTGTTGGCGCTCACTTGTCAACAACATGGCTGCTCAAACTGTCACTCCATAAATTAGCACCAGTGAGAACAGTCTGTGCATGTGTGTGCATTTGTGCATGTTTGTGTCATTGAATAAGTGACTGTGTCTGTGTGTGTGTGTGTGTGTGTGTGTGTGTGTGTGTGTGTGTGAGAGAGAGAGAGTGAAAGAGAGAGAGAGAGAGAGCTACTAAGACTAAAAATTTCAAGGCACCTCTTCCGATTTCTGTGTGTGTCATTTAGTATTCAACTCAAACTTTCAAATTTGGAACAAAATTGCACGTTCTCCCAACAAGAAGTCTTATGTTTAGACGACAAAAGCATTTTAGGTTCGGCAAAAAAAGCAAAATGACAATAAAGTGACATAAACTGAAAACTGTAGTTCAATTAGAAGCAAAATTTGACCTCGACTTTGAGAAAATAGCGGGTGCACGTCCACCATGAGATCTCCCACTGATGACTGAGGGGATTCTGACAATAAATTTGCATATTAAATTTTGTTTTTAACCAAATACAGTACTGTGCAAAAGTTTTAGGCATATTAAATGTGTCTAAATTTTTTTTAAATAAAGAGAAGCTGTTAAATAGTTCATATTTATGAATGAATATGTAAAATCTGTGACTACATCTCACCTTTAAAAATCATTCATTTCTTTTAGGTGAGAAAATGACTTTTTTTTGAGGGTGTCTTCAAATTTTTAAGAAAATCAGGCTGTGATAAATCAGGTTTAAAAATAAATAAATTATTGATTGCTCATTAGCAGCTGTCTTTGTGTTAAGTACTCAGCAGTACAGCCAGAAGGAAATCAACATTTTTTCTGTTTTTTGCTTCTTTTTAAAATGAGGTTTGTAAATTAGTGATTAATTGATTACTTTAATGAAAAAGAAAATGTTATAATCTCATTTTATTTATGTTGCTTTTTTGGGGGGGGGGGGTTTTCACATGATTTTCTGGTGACGATGATGCCTGGGGACATTTGTTTGTTTTAATAATAATTTTTTAAAAAGTGCCTAAAACTTTTGCACAGCACTGTACATTGTTTGAAACTCTGCAGTTGGCATTGGAGAGGTTAGTCACACTGAAAGTGGGTGATCCTAGTCTTTGGGTTTTTAAATTTTTTTTATGCTCATGTGATTTTTCGATTTGATCCATTTCACACATGCAGTGTTTTTTTTAAACCAATGATCAAACTTTGCAGGACTATGCTAGGATTTCATAAATAACTAGCACATCACTTTAGTTTTGGAGCCTCACATTTTTCCACACAGTGCACCTCGCGAATCGAGGTTTTTTGTTTGTTTGTTTTGTTTTTATTTTTTTGGCGAGTACCATCGGGCCTGAAAAAAATTCTCGGGGAAACTTTGCTCTCGACTGCATAAGATTAAGCTTCAAGGAAACAAGATTGTCCGCGATGCAACATGGTTTGGTGTAAAAGTAGCACGAAAACCAGCGCAGAAGCCCGACTTGACACAAATATCCAAGAACGCCCGGGATCATCTTCAAGACTTCAGCAAAAGGATTTGTAAAAGTTCCCTGCATCTTGTACCATCACGACTTATCAAGAGCGTCCAAGACTCAGTGAGACAACACCTCGACTATCCCCAGGACCTTCCACGGTTTGATAGTCCGTGCTGGGGTGGTGGCTTTCGGGAGACCCGGATGAGGTGGACTACTTTCATTGTGAGGGAACATCAGCTGCGACACTATGGCCACGTGCACGTTTCCCGGAGCATAATCCAGGACACAGCTGCCTCAGTCCAACCAGGCGAGGCTTTAGACACGCCCACTTGTCACCTGGCTGTGACATATAGACGGCTACTTTCAGGAGACAGTGGTGGGTCATTAGTCTGTCCTGGGTGGTTGCCAAAGGAAACTCGGGGTGATTGTGTTCGGTGGTGGATGCGGTGACACTCTCCGACCCGACTCCAGCTGAGAAATTCCCAACTTTTATCCACGAAACTGTGGCATTTTCCAGTCTCTGCCTCCTCCCAGTCACATCATGTTCCAGGAACAGTTACGTTGTTGTCTGAGTCTGGACAAAGTCTGACAGAGACACCTTTTCCTTTGACGATGATTTTTTTTTTTTTCTTCCTGCAAGCCCAACTTTTCAGCAGAAGATCAAAAACTTGAAATAACTTTCTAGAAATGAGATGCAAATGATTGTTTTTCCCGTTTAGAATCATCAGAGATCACGCCGAGGCGGTGTACGTGCGCATTCAGTGCCTGTGACTGAGGCGGTTCACCCGAGTTCAGCCACTGTGTGTGTGAGTGTGTGTGCGCATGCTTCTCTGCGTGAACATGTTCAGTAGTTGTGACTTACACGGCGTGCACGTGTGTGTGTGTGATAGAGCGTCTATTCAGTGTTTGGGAGTACATGGTGTGCTTCATTGATGTGTGAAACATCAGCTATGACTGTGGAGCCATCTGCTGCACAGGGACTCACGCAGAACGAGTGCATGTGTGTGTGTGTTTGCATGTGTGCGCACACATGCACTTTGCATGTATGCATACATGCATTTCCCTCTCTCCGTGCGTGGCTGCGCATTTGTGCACGTGTCAATTTGTGCCGGTCTGACTGTTGGCTGAAACAACACCTTTAAAAAAAAAGAAGATTATTTCATGAAGTTAAAACCTCTCCTGACTTCTCTCCATCCTCTGCGGAGTTAAACCGGTTCTGTCTGCACGTGTTAACGTTTACATGTCGGGTTTTTATTTTTGTTGGGTTTCAAACATTCATGTAGTTTCTTTGACCTTATTTCCGAGACGCAGCAACGTTCTTCATAATGCTTTCTGAGGAAAGGCATAAAAAGACGAGTTACTGAGGAATTTGGAGACTCGCTCTGAT
>OMMV01187901.1:0-11706 GCA_900302635.1 Chatrabus melanurus | reverse complement strand
CAATGTCCATTGGACACTATGACATATGACATATGTTACCCCGTAACGTGATAACTAAGTATAACAGATGGTCAAAACTATTCCTTTTTAAAACCATATTAGCTCAACCAGTAATTTGCATCACTTTTTACCAAAATTGAAGCAACGTTAACATTTGACCCCTGTACAAATTGAAATTGACCTTTGTCACCATTTTTGCTGTTTTTGCCCCATAACTCCATAACATTCAGTCACAGACAGTCCAAACTATACCTTTTTAGAATCGCTATGATCAGGCGAATAATATGGTATATGTTTCAATATGATTGAAGGATTTTACATTTGTCCGGATGCCATCATGGAAAATATGGTGGCCATCTTGAATTTTCGAATGGCTAACGGGGTTTTCTGAGAGAGTAGATTCTGGACATTGTTCATGCCAAATTTGGTGCTTGTATCACATTTTGCATGATTAATCTATTATCTGCCCCACTATATTGGATTAGTGTACATGCTCCAACAGGTCAAACAAAAATGTTTGTAAACCCTAAAATCATATAAGTTAAATTTTACTCAAAAAGATGTTAGCCGAGTTAAAGTTAGCGTAACAAAATTTAGTGGAAGCTAATTGGTCCACTAATAGTTTTCAAATTTAGCTGAAAAGCTAATCCGCGAATGAAAATGTTCACTTTGCTAATTAGTTATTAGCTGATTAGCTGAACTGTGCCCACCACTGGTATTATAATGTGAAATGACAACAACATAATATTACAAGACACACAATAAGACGACATAGCGGCACCTTACACAGGTTGACACAAAATAAATCACATGACATATCTTCAAATGTCCTAATATTCTGGCCATGTTACTGGCACACAGATGGCAATTGTCAAGAAGAAAAAGCACCACCTGTCTCAGTGAAGTCAACCTCCACATAAACACAACACTTTCTTTTTTCAGGCTTTATGTAAGAGCGTTATGTCATCAAACTTGACATTTCATAATACCTTTGAAGAATGTTTGAAGGGTTATTTTCACAGTTGATGCTTCAATTACTTCATTTTGTGTTTCAGTTGCTGCATTTAGCTGGTGAGATTGTGTATTTGTGTGTTTGCATCATCAGATGTGTCTGGTCCACTTTGGGATGCTGTGATCAGTTCTCAGTGTCCACCTGCACAGACAAGGGCGTCATGCCCAAGTGCAGCTTTTGTGCCAGCCCACGAACTTATGTGGGCTGAGAGTCCAGGTGTTCCCGTTGATGAAAGCAGTAAACGTGTGTTAGGTCTACATGCTTTAATAATAATAATAATAATTTTGTCAGATGTAAGTCCCTCTTAATTCACAAAAAGTATTGCAAAGTCTGCGAATAATTCTTGATATTGTTGGTTCACTGATAACACTTAAAGCTACAGTGTGTAGGATTTAGTGTCATTGAGTGGTGAGGTTGCAGATTGCATTATGCTGACGCCGGTCATGATTTTGTTTCCCTTTATGTTTGCACTTCTTCGGTGACGGGGATTCATGCTCCCTTGCCTTCTGTTGTGATAAGCAATATGTATGATCCTCCATTTCACAAAAATTAGGATTCTCAAACTTGTTAACCTGCACTAGCAACCAGTAGACGGTGTCTAGGTGAGCAACCACTGATTCCTCTTCTTTTTTCTTCAGTCTTCCAACCGCGCTGCACAGTGTGAAAGCTGGTGTAAAGACGCTTTTATGCTTCTGCAGCAATGCAACGCCACGGCAACGGCGTAGCTTCGACACCGTCGTGCACCTTTCGAAGTTCTGCGTCGCGTTGGTCCGTGTCGATGTGCAATTCACTGCCAGAACGGGAGGGGGAGCAAACTCGTTGTTTGTTTACCTTCCAGCTTTGTTCCTGCGGTCTGAACAATGGCGGCCGAGAGGGTGAAAAAAAAGAATGGTGTTGCCACTGGAGATGATCAACATTGAACAACAAATGCTTTTATCGCAAATGTAGCGACGACAAGAAAAGTGGAGACAAGTGTGGAGGTGGTCTGTACGTCCACTGAACAAATCGAGGTGGAGGACGGGCGAATACTGTTGAAAGCCATTACACCACACTTGTTCGACCTCTGCGGGACATGGATGGAGAAATGCTCTCCAGGTATTTTCGTATGTCGGCTGGCAGATTTGACGACCACCAGAGAGCACACAGCATGCCGACTCATGCCGCCCAGAGACTGGCCGTGATGCGGACCAATCACAACCCTTGCGGTCTGCGTCGCCTTGACGCGTAGTTACAATTTATGGGAGGTGCACATCAGGCTACGGCGCGGAGGGGGTTTGCAATGACGCAGAGGGGTCTGCGTAGCCACGGCGTCGGCGCGATGCAGTAGCATAAATTAGGCTTAAGTATGTCTCTTTTGGGTTACTATATCATCATGGAGGGGGCCCACTCCCATGTAGATATGAATGGCTCATTCTAAACACATCAATTTGTTGTTGCAGGTAATTTTTACACTAATGAACAGATGGTTATGAATGCTATATTCCATTTCTGCAACACCCCGAAACACTGTAGCTTTAAATTCCCAATTTCATGGTGAAATGTGCCACCTGCCAAAAATCCACCCAGCACTTGAAGACAAGGTGATACAAGC
The DNA here is from genome assembly GCA_900302635.1 of Chatrabus melanurus. NCBI lineage: Eukaryota > Metazoa > Chordata > Actinopteri > Batrachoidiformes > Batrachoididae > Chatrabus > Chatrabus melanurus. Next base: position 9,103 of record OMMV01187901.1, on the reverse strand, counting down.
TTTCCTCCTGATGTAAAGGATGAAATCCTTACTTCCAAAAGTGAAATTAATTCCATTGCATTGTCTTTTGGCACTCGAAGCCTGATCTTGAAAACTGATCTCTTCAAAATGATGCAGTGGGCCACTCCGTCCAGCAGTTGTCCGGCTGGTCATGCTTGTTGTTGTTCGTTGATGTCGTCCAAGTCATAAATGTTGTCTCCATTGACACCAATTTGAGGATTAAGGTAAACCTGACTGCCTGGAGGTTTAATTTAAACCCTCATTTACTCCTGGACCGAGTAGTGACTTGGGTAGGTGATGGTCTGGTCTGTGTGTTTGAGTGGGTTAATGTGAGGCATCATTGTAAAGCATTTGAGCAACCGTATCAGATGGAAAAGTGCTGTTGAAATGCGGTCCATTTATCCATAAATTAGAAAGTGAAATGTATTAGTTCTGGTTTAAAATGGCATTTGCGTCGAGGACGAGACACATCCCTTTCTACCAAACAGCCCATTGACAGTCATCATCAATCTTGGAGAAAATGACGTCCCAACGTTTTGAACTATTTGCCTGGATTGTGTTTGGTGTCGTGAACATGTTTTTTTCTGTCTTCTGCAGTCGAAACTGCTGAACTGTAAAGCACTGAGTTGGTGATGCGTTCGTGTGTTGTTGCTACTTTAGGAAGTTGAACACACAATGACTTTATAAAATTAGTTCGTTCATGTTGGAGATAAATTCAGACTTCATTCCCAATATGACTGCATTGCGGCTGAATTTGGGGGGAAAAAGCAAATTACGTTTGTCTTATGTGTAGGACCTGACCGAGGCCATGCCTTTCCAGGAAGTGGTTTTGAGCAGAGTGAACTCTACAGGAGAGGACATCAGCCAGTTGAGCACACCAGAAGATGCCTCGAAGCTCCGGACACAGCTCAAATTACTCAACACTCGCTGGGCTAACGCCTGCCAGCAGCTTAATGAGCGCAAGAGGAGGTGGGTGTGACTGCAGCTCCATTACGTGGATATCCATTTTTCAAAGCAACATCTGTTCATTATACTAAAGTTAAAATAATATTGCAAGATGCACTGCAAGAAGGGGAAAGTATTTTTTTTGTTGATACAGACGTTCGATCCGTTCACACATTTGGGTACATACAGTGTAACTGTTGAAATTCTTGATGTTTCAAGATGCTTATCTTGTTGAGGGTTATGGGGGTTTTGAAGCACACATTGGTGGGGCTACATTCCAGAAAGGGTGCTGGTCCATAACGGAACTAACACATGCAGTCAAACAATCATCAAACACATTCTGTTTTGGTCAGTTTAGAGTCACCAGTAAGCTTAATGTGCTTGCCTTTGAATTATAGACTCCGTGCAGTCAGGTAACCTTCAGAGCTGCTGTCCCCATATTGGCTGGCAGAAGAGATGCTGGATTTACTTGCTCAGTGTACAAATAGGCCTATCTCTATTGGAATGCAAAGCACAAGCACAAATCTACCCCTCTCTAAATGCATTGAATACTTAGGAGATGTGGCGAAGTAATATGTGACAAAATGTTTGCTAGTTGGACTGCAGGATCCACACAATATGTCTGTACAATTTAACATTTTTCTTCCACAAAGTACACAATGTAAAACTGGTTCAACTTATTGCCACGTGTCACATCCACTGACAACTAAATAACACAAATAAAAGTTTGGAGATTAATCTGTATAGCATCTATGTGAACCCAGAAGTGCAGATATTATTTTCTAACCCAAGGTTCATGAAATCTGGTCCAAAACACCCTGAGAGTAAATGCACTCTGTTTAAAATGCAGAACAAAACCACAACAGAGCCACAAGCGAATGCGTAATGTTTCACAAACGAGCTGATCCTTAAGCTCACCGAGAGAGGACCGTTTGGCGACTTTGACGCCTGAATTTTTAAACGAATTCGTGACAAATTTGAAATTTTTGACGAACCAGCACCCGCTCTTTCTACTGACCACTGCGGAGCAACTCCTGAGCAATATTGTATGTGGCGTGTGCGCGCGACTCCCGTTCTCTCTTGCGTGTGCACTCACAGCGTTATTATTGCACATATGTTATGGAGATATTTATCATATTAAGTAATTATTGACTTACAACAATTGGAATATTTATTGATTTGTGGACGGGAGATGATGAACTGATTCCGCTGCGTGTCTGTGTGTGTGTGTGTGTGTGTGTGTGTGCGCGCGCTGCACTGCGGGACGCCAGTTTATTGCTCACTTTTCCCTCTCTCTCTCTCTCTCTGAAGTGTGGCTTTTAAAATTATTGACTTGCAACTATTGGGATATTTATTGATTTGTGTACAGCGGATGGATGAACTGATCCCGCTGCATGTCTCTGTGTCTCTGTGTGTGCGCGCGCGCGCTGCGCGGCAGGCAGCCGATTCATTGCTCACTTTTCTCTCGCTCTCTCTCTCTCTCTCTCTCTAAAGTGCGGCTTTCAAAATGATTGACTTGCAACTATTGGGATATTTATTGATTTGTGTACAGGTTACGCTGCGTGTCTCTGTGCGTGCGGGACGCTGGTTTTGTTTTTTTTCCTCTGTCTCTTTTGGCTGGTCCTCACATTCTCCATCCACTTACCAAGGGGTGGAATGTTATTTTTTCGAGACGAATTAAAAAGAACTGTGTGCGACAAGGAAGAGGTCCGCTGCCGACTCCCGGGCAACTAAACAGACAAATTTGGGAATATACACAGACACGTCGGCGAAAATTGGTGGTCGCTCATTTGCCACCAGGGTTTTCAACATGTTGAAAATCTGCGAGTGAATGACAGCGACACGAGCAACTCCTTTGGGAATGTGGATATTGATTCAGACTGCTTACAGAACAACGTTGATTCTGACTCGTAATTAACTAATCACCCTTAGCAATTTTTCTAAAGAAAGAGCCAATGATCACATATGAAGATCACATTAATATATAGTGCACACTTCCTCCTCTATGTACAGGAGCACACACACACACACTGTGGAATCCTGCAGACTTGCTTAAAGAGTAAAAACAAGAAATTTTCCCACTTTCCAACTTTATATAAATTATCTGATACTAGTCAAGCAAACATAAGATCAGAACAACTTCTCCATCCATTTTCTAAACCTTATTATTCCAGTTAAGGGTCACGGGGGTGCTGGAGCCTATACCAGCGGTAATTGGGCGAGAGGCGAGTTACACTCTGGACAGGCTGCCAGTCCGTCACAGGGCCACATATAGACAGACAAACACATTCACGGTCAATTTAGAATCACCAATTCACCTAACCTGCATGTCTTTGGAAGTGGGAGGAAGCCGGAGCACCAGGAGGGAACCCACGCAAACACGGGGAAAACATGCAAACTCCACACAGAATGAACCAGGTCAGAAGTGAACCTGGAACCTTCTAGCTGTGAGGCAACAGTGCTAACTACTAAGCCACCGTGCTGCCCGAGAACAACTTCTCATTAAGGAAAAATTAGGTATATGTCCAGAAAATGTTGAAGGTGGCACCCATCACTTGCTACATTGCTGCTAATCATTTCTCTCTTCTTTGTGGATCTGATGGAAATCTGTAGGTTATACGATGATTTCTAAATGAACAAAATTAATTCAGTAACCTACCAGTAAGACATGCAGTTGGAGGGATGAACTCCAGTGTTGTTCTGGCCAAACTAAATGCTCTGGTGTGTTAATTTACCGGTCATCATCCCAGCACTCCATCAATCACTTTGTAAACAAAAATGCTGTTTCCTGAGCAGGTAGCTCAGTGGGATAAGTAGTTGGGCAACCAATATGTAGAACTGCGTTCAATTCCCAGGCATGCTACCTGTCCGTGTCCTTGGACAAGATACAAGATACCTTTATTGTCACTATACAAGTAGAGTGAGATAGCGTTTAGAGCAAGTCCAGCAGATGCCCAAGATTAATAAAAGTATAACAATAAAAGTAAAACAATTAAGGTACAAATATGGTGCAGGATAGAATAAGTAGAATATATAGCACAGTAGAATATATTGCACATATTGTAATAGCAGCAGTGGAGACCAGTCAGTCATGTGGTTCTGTTTGGGGGGGGGAAAGTGAATGCTGTGCAGTTCCTATTAGTCATGAATAGGAAGTCATATTGACTTTCAAAATATACCACCAGATTTGACCTTGAGCGAACTTGAAAGAAGTTATATGTGGGCTTAAACTATACAACTTCTAATTTGACCTTGAATGACCTTGATCATATGCAAAGGCAGCACCTGGTTGCTGTAATGAAGCAAAATATAGTTTCCCCACTGCTACAGTACCCCTATGGCTGTGAACTTTGCACTCACTAAAGTGTTGCTATCTAATTTTTTTATTGCAAGTGTTCTGTGAAAGCAATGTTCTAGGCCACAGGGCATAGTGCCTGTGTCTTGAACTTGTCTTGCCCTCCTTCTTTTGCTATCATTTGGTTCTCTGCTGCACCCCTGTAGATCTGCAGAAGCACGAACGGCGGCTGCACAATTGCAAGAGGACATGGGTTCAATGCTATGCTGGTTGGACAAAGCGGAGGGCGTTCTGGCCATCCCTCTGCAGCCTGCGGAACCACAGCACGTTAGAGACACTCTGGGCAAAGTCCAGGTATCCATCAAAAGACGATGCTCTGTGTAAATTGCTATAATTTAGTTAAGCTGATATTGTGGAGAAAATGAGATACAGTTCATAATTAAATTCCAGCATTGAAAACAATGTGCGTGTGCTTGATTATGTGATCGGTGGGATGTTAAATTAAATTTAGACAGTATTATATGTTTCAATAATATGCTGCAATGCTTTAGTTTGAAATCCAATCATGGATAGACTCTTTATTGTTAGCATATATATCATGTTAAATTGCTTATTTCATTTAATTAAGCAGGACATGGTCTTACTTTGAGGTGCTTCCATTTTTGTGTACGTTTGTCAGGTGTGTGTGGACGAGATTCCCAGTAAGAAGATTGCTGTAGATGATCTGAATTCAAGACACAAACACGTAGGGCTTCCTGCTGATAAACAGAAAGACGTCAGGATCATCAACGCCCGCTGGGCGCAGGTCAGCAGCTACCACTGTGATCACTACTGCTAACAGCACACCATTGTTTTGTAAACAGGCATTCATTCGTCTTCCTTCATAAGGCCAAATCTGCATCAGCCAACAATCTTTTTTTTTAATTCATCCATTAATGATTTAGTCTACAAAATATCAGAATGTTTCAACATTTAGGTCACTGTTTTCCAGAACCCACAGTGACATTTTCAGCTGTCTTCTTTTGTCCAACCAGCTGTCCAAATAGTCCATGCAGCCAATTTTGACCTAATCTGTATCACCGAAGGTGACTGAATAACACTGAGAATCCAGTCTTAGTATAACACAGCCTACACAAAATGTTCGATAAATGTACACAAAATGTATGATAACCATCCCAGAGAGGCAGCTGTAGACAAGTTGGGGTTAATGCAGGATTACATAGGGGTCCAAATTTAAAATGCTCCAATCATGTTGGAGAGTATACCATAATATTTGTCTGATAATAAGGATTGCAAAAAAGTATAGTTTGGACTATCTACGACTGAACGTTATGGAGTTATGGGATAAAGACAACACAAATGGTGACAAAGGCCCATTTCAGTTTGTATGAGGGTCATAAATTAAAGTTGCTCCAGTTTTGGTAAAAGGTGATACAAACCATTAGTTGATCTAATAGGATTAAAAAATGGAATAATTTTGACAGATTTAAATGCTTGGTCTCCAAAGTAACAAACAAACGAGGTCAACGTTCATCTATATAACATATGACATGTTACCACGTAACGTGAAAACTAAGCATAACAGATGGTACAAACTATTCCTTTGTAAAATCCTATGAACTCAAACAATAATTTGCACAACTTTTTACAAAATTGGAGCAACTTTAAATTTTGACCACTGTGCAAACTGAAATTGGTTTATATCACCATTTTTGATGTTCTTACCCTATAAATCCATAACATTTGGTCATAGACAGCCCAAACTATACCATTTTGAATTCTTTATGATGAGACAAATAATGTGGTATACTTTTCAATATGATTGGAGCATTTTTAAATTTGGACCCCTGTGTAATCCTTCATTGACCTGGTTATAGCTACCACTCTGGGAAGGCTATCATACATTTTTATGAAGGCCGTGCTATACTGAGTCTGGATTATAAGTATTGTTTAGTCACCTTAGGTGGTCCTGAAACCTGCTTGAGCCACGGACTAAAGGTCTACAGATGTTCAAATATAATGAAATGGAGAAAATCACCAAATCTTGACAATATACAAGCTGCTACTAAATAACTATGAGTACTTTTGATAAGAAATTGCTCATGATTAATTTATTTTCAAACTAATTTACTAGTTTCTGCTGATTAAATAATTGATTAGTCGTTTCAGCATTAATACTAGAACCCATTCTGTAGCATGTAACCAGTCAAAACAGTCAAAACTGAAAACTCCAGCAGCTAATTGTGCAGCATTTCATATGATTACATTGACATGCTGCAAATATTATGAGTCATCTATCAAGCAAAAATGTCAAAGTAATTTAATCTACTTTTTATTTTTACAGCTGAGGCTAATTTATATGTAAAATATCAAGGCCTTTACAAGTCATGAGACATAATATGATTGAAAATTAAAATTAGGTCATTTAAAATTTTAAAAATTCATCTATGATGGCCATCTCTCTGCCTAAAATTTACACCGTCTTCAATTAGGTGTCCAAGGCTTTGCCTGAGCGTCACTTGGAGATTGAGGGTTTGCTGAAAGAACTGGAGAAGCTTCAAGGTCAGTTGGATGACATGGCAGCTTGGGCGTCCACCACCAGATCCAGGCTCGAGCACAGCCCCGAGGATGTGCCGCCCAGGGTACGGCGCACATTTTCACCTATATTCTTTACTTTTTTTTTGGTTTTTTTCCACTTAAAGCTGCTATTCCCGCATTGCCTCCCCCAATGAGGAGGTATTGTTTGTACTTCCGTTTGTCTGTATGTGAACAAGATATCGTAAATTATGGATTTCTATTAAGTTCTTGAAATTTTCATTTGTTGCACGTATGAAACATGTATGGGTTTGAGTTGCCACACTTGGTTCATGCTGTATGTTTGTTGTGTGCTTGTCTTTTTTTGTGCAATATAACTGCCCCAAACATACAGACATTTTACAGCATGACCTATTACATTACAGGGTAGACTTCAGATAAAGGTGTGCTAATGTTTATATTAACAGCCTAATGTTAAAATGTTAACAGCAACAGGTTTTTGTTCGCAGGCTAACGTTGCCATACTAATGTGAATAGTTTGTTATTCTTATTTTACTGTAGCTGGACCACCACTAAAATGACAGTGTTCACATGTTAATGTTAACATGATGACATATTGACGAATTACAGTACTTAAAGTATTTTATTTTTATCTTGTTGTAACTGGACCAATTTAATTTCATCATATTCATGGCATGCAAACATGTTGACACACGAATTCAAATATTTTATCTTTATTTTATCGTAGCTAGATCGGAGGGCTGATTTAACTATGCTAAACCTGCTATCATGCCATTGTTAGGAAGCCAGCAAAAGCAGGCTCAAATCAAACTTTTTGGTACCGTGGTATAAATTAGCCAATGTGTCCTTCTCTACTAATGGGAAAGAATGGATTTTATAATATGCATTATTATATCCTGAAATACGGACGCCTCAGTGCTCTTGCAGCATATCACGTTTTCCACGTGCACTGAAAGCAGTGCATACTTGGCTTTTCTGATGTCACAAAATTTACTCTCTCATTCAACCTGCTCTTGAATTTTTATTAAATCTGGAACTCTAATACAGAATAAGTGGGGTAAAAAAAGATTGATTATTAAAGTAGAGCATGGCATTGTAATTGGAATAACTTCATAGAAAGTCATACGAGTAATGAAAACTTTTAGAGCTTTTTTGGAACAAGTACTTTGCTTGGGGGAGATTGATACAATCTTTAAAATATATACACTATCCTCTGCACAAGGTGCTCTGGTTTCTCTCTTTTGCTTTTCAGAGATGAAAGTTATCTGGGAATTGTCATATTTCCAGACATGGAGCGTACCACTATTTTTAAATGACAATGTCTCACTGATATGGCATATTTGATGACTGAGATAAAGAAAACATTAACCACAGTTAAGCGGTTCAGTCTTAATTGCAACCATTAACCATGGTTAGCATCAACTGCTAGCATGACCGCATTGACCGTTTGTTAACTAAAACACTGATGTTTAAATAAAAGAAGATTAGATGAAAAAACTAATGAAGAAAAATAAATGGCTACTTTCGGGAGGTGGGGATGGACCAGTTGTCCGCCTGGGTGGTTGCCATCCAGGACCCAAGGTGCTCTGTAATGTGGTGGATGCGGCAATGCGAGGCACCAGCATATGCTCCCAGACCTAACCTGACATGGCATAGATGTACGTTGTGGACTGCACAGCACAGGTGTGAAGACATGAAGGACTCAGAGATAGGTGGGGCATGTGTAATATCAATGAGGATGTGGTCATCTTTTTCAGAGAGAATTTCTCGGTTTGACTCTTGATCCTGTTCCTGTTTTCTGATCAATATATGAAGAGCTCTTTTCCAAAATGCTATAAATCCATTTGAACTGTTTTGAGAAAAATGACATGTTCTACCTAGACCCACTGATCATACCAACATTCATTTTATCCTGTGAAACCTGTTTATTGGCACAGGCTGAACATGTTCCACAATAACTGGCAAATCAAACGACAATGTTGGCGATTTTAAACCTAAAGTTTATTGTATTTGTTGCCAAAACGCTATAAATCCAGACATTTATTTCCTTCATTCTGTCTTTTTAAAACAAAAGAACATGCAGTGGAAATCCTGTAGTGGATGTGAAGTACCACCTTTAAAAAGATGATAAAAAATGGTGCATCATGCACTACAGTGTATTTTCATAAGTGTTTTTATCACCTCAGTTAAGGCGGTGTTTCTGTGTGATGTAGCAATTGTCACATTGCATATCAGGGTTTTTTGGTGTGATTTTGGAATACAGCTGTAATCTTGGGCCATTGAAAACGTGTGTGGGGGGGGGGGGCT
>OMMV01187886.1:0-11311 GCA_900302635.1 Chatrabus melanurus | reverse complement strand
AAATTTTCCCAGTCCTAACATTAATACACTCAAAACTGATCCTTGTTGAACAGTCAACTCGTCAAGTAAGCCTATCTTAGATTAATTTCACAAATGCATTAGTACATTTCGCTCAGTCATGTTCAGTGTTCCCCAAATTTTGCTTCGCTGAACAAGTGTGCCATAAGTGTTGTACTTTTGGTGTATTGAACACTGTAGTGGTGTGGAGTGAGATTTTCAGTCGAGTCGCGACTGAACTGGCATGTGTAAATTTGGGTCGTGGAGCAAAAACTGTTGAGAACCACTAGTCTACAATACATTTTCTAAAGGTGTGATTAAACATGCATAGATATGTCTCACCTTCCTCTTTGTCATGGATAGTATAGCCTATTATATAGCCTATCCAGTGGTTTCAATGTTTTAATTGTTGAATGTTTTAAATTAATCTCTCTTTTTGATTTTATTACTCTCACAACAAAATAGCCTTAGTTGCCGGGTTGGTGTTAAGCAAACGTGAAATAAATAAATAAACTTTTAACATACAATGCAATAATGGGAGGAAATTTGTTTTCTGGGTACTTTATGATATGATAACGTGATTACATTATGACATCATTTTGGGTTCCATCAATTCTGATGATAAAATGACATAATATCAAGAATCAACAGGACTGGACATGCACAGCTGTGTGCAACTTTCCATGCTCTGGTGCCACAATGACTCTAGTCATTACTCTTTCACCGATGTTGGCCATTTTCAATAGCGGATCAGGGTTTGGTGGGCTGAATGTCCATGTGATGTTTGAAGTTAGATCAGAGCAATCTTTCAAAAGTTACTGTGATGATGTGATGGTTCGAAAATGTTTGACGGATAATTAATATTATGATTGTTGCTGACAGAATATGTGAAAAAAATAGAGTTACAGATTTCTAGTCCAGTTTGTTGCATTACATTCACTCAGTATAAGTGAGGAAGCCAGCTTTCAGATCAGGGTTCTCGTTATGCCAAGGGAAGTACAGCATGAGGAGAGTCCTATCTTTTCCATTAGATTTCTCTTTATTGAACCTGTGGGTAAAATGTGTACTTAAGTCTTGGCAGAGGCATGTGCTCTCAGAGCACTTCTTGTCTTTTGTATGTGATTCCAGAACCAAGACCCCCAAATGAAACACTATATATGTTACGGTAAGCAGGGAACTGGAAAGCGGACCCAAGATGCGTTGAGGCAGACAGGTGGTTATGATGAAAACAAAAGGTTGTATTGAAATATGCAAGGTATAGACGGATAGGTGCTAGAGGTCGATGGCGGAGGAGAACACTGGAGGTCAGGTCAGACTGAGGTGAAGAGTCAGGCGGGCCAGTGGAGCTGGTGGCGGCTGTGGACTGCAAGAGAGAGAAATACAAAATGTTAACAGAGTTCCAAAAGCAGGCAGAGATCAAAAAGAGGTTTTCAAATGGCAAAGTAGACACAGGACTGAGAGGCCAACACTACCACAGATGGAGTGGAACGGTCTGGCGACTTCCTCTTGCCCAGCCGAGTCTTAAATAGGAAGTCGCTAATGACTTGCAGGTGTGTTGCAGCCGGAGGTGGAAATGATGATTAGCTCCACTGACAGAAACAGGAAACAAACAGAACGCACTGGAGGAGAGAGGGAAAAGCTGGCATGGAGCAGACTGCAACCCAGGACCACAACAGTACCCCCCTCCCCCCCCTCAAAGAGAGCCCCCAGGTGAACCACCAGGCAGATACGGATGAGCCCGGTGGACATCCCGCACCAGAGCGGGATTCAAAATAAGGACGCGGGACACCCAGGAGCGCTCCTCAGGGCCATAACCCTCCCAGTCCAGATATTGGAGACACCGACCCCGGCGCCGGACGTCCAGAAGACGGCACACCGTGAAGGCCGGATGGCTATCCACAAGCCGGGCGGGAGGAGGGGGAGCGGACTGGGCGAAGACGAGAAACTTGGAACACAGGATGGATGCAGTCAATCACAAACCGCCCCAGGAAACGTGGAGCCAACTTACAACTCTCCACCTTCAATGGGATGTCCACCGATGAAAGCCACACCTCCTCACCAGGGCGATAGACGGGGCCCGGGGTCCGATGCTGGTCTGCATGGCGACAAGCTCAGTCCCGAGCAGAGAGTAGGGTGGAGCGGGCAGACTCCCATACGCTGCGACAATGGGCCAGATGGGCCTGGACAGACGACACCGCCAAATCAGCTTCTTCCGCTGGAAACGATGGAGGTTGGTATCCCAGGGAGCACTCAAACGGAGTCAAGCCAGTAGCCATGCTCACCTGGGAGTTATGAGCGTACTCAATCCAAGGCAGATGGGTGCTCCAGGCCGTGGGATGGTCGGCTGTGATGCAGCGTAGAGTGGACTCCAACTCTTGGTTAGGCCGCTCCGCCTGTCCATTCGACTGTGGGTGAAAACCAGAAGACAGACTCACAATAGCACCCAGGGCATTACAAAAAGCCTTCCATACTTGCGAGGTGAATTGAGGTCCACGGTCCCTTGACGATGTCCAGAGGGATGCCATGCAGCCGGAAGACATGGTGGACCAGGAGGTCTGCAGTTTCCTGGGCCGATGGTAGCTTAGAGAGGGGGATGAAGTGGGGGTCCTTGGAGAAGTGGTCGACCACCGTGAGTATGACAGTATTCCCCTTGGATGGAGGTAAACCAGTAATGAAATCCAAACAGATGTGTGACCAGCGGCGACTGGGGACCGGGAGAGGACGCAGGAGACCAGAGGTGGGTTGATGTGAGGATTTGCCCCTGGCACAAACAGAACAAGACAACACAAAAGCTCTGCTGTCTACAGCCATTGATGGCCACCAAAAATGTCTTTTAACAGTGTCCATTGTCCGGTGTATTCCTGGATGACATTGGAGTTTGGTAGAGTGACATAATTGCAATTCTTGAGACACCATGGGTGGAGGAACAAACAGTAATGCGGGTAGCCCCCCACCTGGGTCAGGGTGCTGCTGCTAAGCCTCCCTGATTTTGCGCGCAATGTCCCAGGTGAGGTTGCCAACAATGAGCGAGGACGAGATGATGTGGTCTGGGTCTGAAGGGTCCGTGTCAGTGATAAACTGTCTTGAGAGGGCATCTGGTTTGACGTTTTTGGAACCTGGTCTGTAGGTGATGGTGAAATTGAACTGACAAAAAAAAACAAAAAAACATAGCCCACCTGGCTTGCCTGCAATTGAGTCTCTTGGCTGATTGAAGGTAAGCTAAGTTCTTGTGATCTGTCCATACAATAAACAGAAGTTCAGACCCTTCCAGCCAGTGTCTCCATTCCCCCAGTTCCCTTTTACCGACGTCGTAATTTGCCTCAGCGGGGGGCAGACGACGTGAGAAAAAAGCACAAGGGTGTTGTTTGCTATCGGTATCGACTTGGGAAAGAACAGCCCCGATCCCGCTGTCAGAGGCATCGACCTCCACGATGAACTGACGGCTAGTGTTGGGTTGTATGAGAATAGGATCTGAAATGAATAGATGTTTAAGCTGAGAAAAGGCCTTACAAAGCGGGTGTCCAAGTGAAAGGTGTGCGAGGGGAAGTGATTGCAGTGAGAGGTGATGCTACTTGACTGTAGTTACTGATAAATATGCGGTAGAAGTTTGCAAAACCAAGGAACCATTGTAACTGTTTGACGGAGGTGGGGATGGGCCACTCACTGACAGCTTTAATGTTTTCTGGGTCGGGTCTGATCTTGCCTTGTTCAATAATGAAGCCCAAGAGGGGGACTGAGGGGAGGTGAAAGGCACATTTCTCGGCTTTGACAAACAGACCGTTCTCCCAGAGTCATTGGAGGACCTGACGTACGTGGGATTGATGTTCAATGACATTCTTAGAGTAGATCAAAATGTCGTCAACATAGACGACAATGAACCGATCGAGAAAGTCGCGTAAAACGTCGTTCATTAGGGCTTGAAATGTAGCTGGGGCATTGGTAAGACGGAAGGGCATGACCAGGTACTCAAAATGGCCTAAAGGGGTGTTAAACGTGGTCTTCCACTCGTCACCCTCCCTCATCCGGACCAAATGATACGTGTTGGAGGTCGAGTTTGGTGAAGACCATAGAATCGTGAAGGGCTTCGAAAGCGGAACTGAGAAGAGGGATGAGGTATTTGTTCTTGATGGTGATGTTATTTAGGCCCCTGTAATCGATACGGGGCGGAGGGTGCTGTCCTTTTTGCGTACGAAGAAGAACCGACACCCACCAGAGAAGATGAAAGGCGAATGATCCCAGAGGACAAGGACTCCTGTATGTACTGCTCCATCAATTCACGTTCAAAACAGTTGAGACTAAACAGGCCTCTTGATGGCAATGTAGCCCCTGGAAGCAAATCGATGGAGCAGTCATATGGACGATGGGGAGGCAACAACAGGGCCTTGTCCGTACTGAAAACCTGTGCTAAATCATGGTATATAGATGGAACGGAGGTCAAATCAGGAGGTTGCGGACCTGTAATCTGAGGGCTGTTGCGAGATATCAGTATGGCTGATTTCAAGCACTCGGACAGGGACTTCTCACTCCACTGCGAGATAGTCCCAGTTGGCCAATCAATATAGGGGTTATGTCTCAATAACCAGGAGTGTCCTAAAACTACGGGAGTGGATGATTAATAAACAAAGAATTGGATGTCCTCGTGATTGTTACCGGAAGTGACGAGATGAACGGGAGTAGTATGGTGAGTAATGGTAGACAGGGTTGTGTTGTTGAGGGCTTGAACCCTAATGGGAGATGTCAGTTTCTCCGTGGTGATGCCCAAATCAGCTATTATGTTGATGTCAATGAAGTTATTAGCCTCTGAACCGGAATCAATGAGTGCAGAGGTAGAAAACGTTTTCTGATCAAAATGAATGACAGCTTGGATTTGAGTTTTGGATGCAATGGCTCCAGCCGTACAAGTGCGACTCATCAGTAACCCAGTACCTACTGATGAGCGCTCTCTTTTCGCCGAACTGGGCAGTTTCTCAGGATGTGTCCGGTGAGGCTGTAATAAATGCACTCTCCGGCTTGAATCCGCCGCGCCCTCTCTTCAGGTGTAATTCTAGACCGACTGCACTGTGGCATGGGAAGGTGCATTTCCAGTGGAGAAAGAGGTGCCTGTCCTGGGAGGGATCGGAGAGGAAGACGTGGTACAGCTCCTTCGGTCTTTCTCACTACGCCGCTCTCTCAACCGGTAATCCAAGCTGATGCATAATGCAATCAGATTATCCAATGACCTGGGTTTGTCCTGGGCCAACAGCTCATCTTTTAATCTCTCCTCCAGGCCATGGAGAAACGCGCCCCACAGCGCCATATCATTCCACCCAGCCACCGTGGCTAGAACACGGAACTCCATGGAGTAATCAGCGGCACTGCGAGAACCCTGGCGGAGGTTAAACAATCGATCGGAGGCCATATGCCCCTCTACAGGATGATCAAAAACTTTACGGAACTCTTTAATAAGAGAGTCGTATGACACGAGGATCGGAGACTGACTTTCCCATAGCACTGTGATCCAGGTTAACGCCTCCTCCCGGAGCAGACTGGTCAGGTAAGCTATTTTATGACGGTCTGAAGTGAATTTGGATGGTCTCTGAGAAAATATGATTGAACACTGAAGCAAAAAGGCTGAGCAGGTGCTAAGGTTACCAAAAAATGGTTCAGGATTGTGAACTAGTGAATTGTGAATGGGTGTGGCTGGTGTGCTGTTTGTTAACAGTTGTGGTGGATTCGGGGTTGGGCTACTTCCTGGAGCTAGTCGTGTGAGTTGATCCGTACGGTTTGTTAATTGTGTGCAGAGTTGAGATACCTGGGCTGAGAGTTGCTGGTTGTTGTCGCTGAGTACCTTGATTTGTTTGTTGTGCTGACCGAGTAGACTGCCCGGGGAGGAGAGTGCATGCTGGAGTTGGTCTGCCCCTGCTGGGTTCATTTTAATGGCAAGACCGTTCTGTTACAGTAAGCAGGGAACTGGAAAGAGGACCCAAGATGCGTTGAGGCAGACAGGTGGTTATGATTAAAAACAAAAGGTTTTATTGCAATATGCAAGGTATAGATGGATGGGTGGAAGAGGTCGATGGCGGAGGAGAACACTGGAGGTCAGGTCAGACTGAGGTGAAGAGTCAGGCGGGCCAGTGGAGCTGGTGGCGGCTGCGGACTGCAAGAGAGAGAAATACAAAATGTTAACAGAGTTCCAAAAACAGGCAGAGATCAAAAAGGGGTTTTCAAACGGCAAAGTAGACACAGGACTGAGAGGCCAACACTACCACAGACGGAGTGGAATGGTCTGGCGACTTCCTCTTGCCAAGCCAAGTCTTAAATAGGAAGTCGCTGATGACTTGCAGGTGTGTCGCAGCCGGAGGTGAAAATGATGAGTAGCTCCACTGGCAGAAACAGGAAACAAACAGAAAGCACTGGAGGAGAGAGGAGAGAGGATGGCATGGAGCCAACCGCAACACAGGACCACAACAATATATTTCATTTTCTCCATCTCTGTCTGTCTCAATTTTACATTCTATGCACTTCTGTGCATTTTTCTTTTTTCTTTACCGTGTTCTCCTCTATATGATAGAACAGATTTATTAGGGACAACCATATGTACACGTTACACCAATATGATCCTGACATTTGGAATGGAAATGGAAAATGCACTGGCTTGATTTACACGTGAAATCATATTTCAAGGTTTTTGTGTTGACATATAAAATACTGAGTGGTCCTATATGTCTTCTATGGCAGAACTCGCCGAGCTTTACGAACCTGCGTGTGCTCTCCATTCCCAAGCTTCAGGTTTTCTTTCGTGCTCCAAAGGTGAAATAAGTCAACAGGTTTCAGGGCTTTCTATTATCATGTTTGCTTCATCTAGAAGATTGTGTTTGCTGGGATTCCTCATATTCTGCTAAATCTTTTTAATCTTGACATTTATTCGCCATTGTTTATGCCTTATTGTATTGCTTTATCATGCCATCCTGTGTAATTCTCAATCACTTGGTGTCTTGCATTTTTTATTTTTTATAAGCATGTTTTTTTTTTATATTAGTTTTTTCAACTTTTGTTCTTGAATTGTTTTCTGTTTTGACATCCTGAGGCACTCTAGAAAGTGCTATAACAAATAAAATTATTATCATTAATAATAGCAAGTTACCTGCACAGACATAGGACTGTGGGAAGTTGATGATGTGTAACATGGAGAGCTGACCAGATTTAACTGTAGAAGGTAAAAAAGGGAAAAACATTTTTTTTGACACAACAGAGGCTCCTTAACTAATACGTTACAATAGAAAACTGGACTGGAATAAACTGACAAAATAGCCTGACAATCTGACAATCTAATGCAGGGGAGAAGAAAAAATGGATGCATGCTCCCCCGAACCCCAGCCCCAAGCTTTTGCCCCCCTTCACTGAAGACAGAGCGGAACAGCTGCTTTTGTTGAATATTCCAAAAACATCAAATTCCAAATGTGTTGCAATATTTTTTCACCACTTGATGGCAGTAAAACACAGTTAATGTTGTGCAGGCTGCTCTGCTCCACTGATCCAGACTGCGCAACAGAATGCAAGGCTGAAAGCCACAAATGTGAGACTGCAAAAACAATATTGTAAGAGGCAGTGTAATAACATTTTTTTATTAATTATCTAAAAAGGTCATTATTTGGTAATTATCTTTGTGAAAGGAAAATTTAAGAGACAAATGCGTCATCTTGTTTTTTGCCACAAGAAATATAGATGATTTGTCGAAAGAATTGAGTGTATCTGTCACACACACACAGAGGTCAGACAGTCAGGACTAGACTGAGAAGATACAGCGCTTTGCTTTACTGTGTTTTAGCACCCTTTGTTTGAAGCGTTGGATGGATCCTAAGGAGACTGAAGCAGTGGTAGGCAACTGAATGTAATTACTCTGTTACTTCATTGGATATATCTGGTGCTTTCTAAAGTAATATAATTGTCTTTACAGTGAAAGCTTTGATTGTAATCAGATGATGGAGGGTAAAGAGACATGCAACATGGTTTTGTGTATCTTATTTAATCAGCACTTGACAATGTTGTCTCTACCATCCAATTAAATTGTGTCTGCCAAGAAATGGGAATCCTACATGCTGGCATGATCAGTCATGTCATAAATCCTACTTCAAAGAAGTGTCATTGCTGCGACCTGAGACATCAACATATCATGAAAATGTTATTTGGGACACGTGCTCCTATGATTCTTTTGCTTTAAATGCATCCATATCTACCGACTGATAAAACCATCAGTTAAACTGCAGAAACCAGCAGTCTTCATTCATAAACAAAATTTTGAAAAAATCTGCAAATTGTTCACACAATTGTGTGAACCAGGAAAACACTTGGCGTACATTCATTATAATGGAAAAATAGGCTTGTTAAACACTACGCCAAGCAGCCTCACGTCTGCAGTCCCAAATTGGACTGAGAACACTTTCTGAACCTTGTTTCTGTGATACGTTTGGTGGCAGCAGAACACTAATGTTTATAAGGAAGCTCCTCTTTGAGCAATGCGTAATAAAGGAACAGGACAGGCAAAATCTCTGTCTGTCTGATTAGTTTTTATTTCATACTTGTTTTTTTCATGCATACCTGAAAGCAAAATTTTTATTCAGTAGAAACAGGGTGAATCTTTGGGACTACAGGGTGTTCAAGGCATTCTGGGGGGGTGTCCATCATTAATTTGGAATAACATTGTTGAAATTCTATTAAAACTTTTTTTTTCCAAACAGAATTCTGGCATATAGTATCATCCCAAGAGAGAGAACAAGATCAGTAGTGAAAGTTTTGGACCAAATTAGTTTCCATCACTTCCTGAACACTTTTATTCAAAGCCTTCAATAAAGCCAAATGGAAAGTTGAGTTTCCGTCTCTGCTCCTCCACATTGAAGCCGGCAGTCATTCTAATTGCAATGAGGAAGCGATTGATGTGCAGCAGCTGCATCCTGTGACCAACACTCTGCTCAGCTATTTGTCTCTGTCAGCCTTCCTCAGCTTGCTTATCATCCACATCCTCTTGAAAAGTACTGGCACGGTCCATGCTCGGGCCTTTGTCAGCACACGTGTACCCTCAGTCTTTCTGGTCAAGCCCAATTTGATTCTTGTGTCTTGGAATGGATGTGGAGTGACACTGGAGATGGCAGCTGGTTGGGCAGCAGCCACAGCAAACCTGCTGCCACCATGTCGCTGCTACGGCTGAGGGCCTGCAGCAACATCTGCCCTCGCATTCAGGGATGGATCCGAGCCAGTCGAACATATTCATGCCAGCGTCACTCAGCTGGGCTATCATGCTCTTCCTCTCTCTTGTCTTTATCTCATGCTCCGCCTCTTTACATCCCAATGGCAAGCTATTAGGCGCACACTACCCTGTAATTTCCTCCCCAGCAGTGAGTTGGAACCACAAGGTGTGCTTGGAAAATTTGCAACTTGACCTCCTAATTTTATTTATATATATATATATATATATATATATATATATATGTGTGTGTGTGTGTGTATGTGTGTTTGTGTGTTTGGCAAAGTGTTGAAGGAGGAAGGAGAGCAGGTGTTTGATTGAGAAGTAAGAACTGCTCTCTTTCTATGCATCTTGTTATGGCCGGCAGGCTCCAGCTGTGTTCGCATTAGTCTTGTGAGTGGTTCTCATTCTGTGACAGTGAGACCACTTAGCGGCTCGGTTGTAACTCCATGCTTCGCTGATACTCTATAGTGCCCTTGAAAAGCAAAAGAGCCTCATTCGTCCCTGCTGACTATATTGGTGGCCAAGACAACATTCCATGGCATTTGTCAAAGCACTAAACTGCATCTCCATTCTTATTCACTTATTGTATGAGTCAAACTCTGACACCAGCAAGGCCAAAACCTTGATAAAACTACACCGAGTGTCAGCCCATTTCACCATCACACAAAGCCGCTGTGGCACTGTGGAAGGCTCTGATGTGATGGAACAGGACAAGCACACTCTCTGGATGGATTTCCTAATTAATTAGTAAACATATTCATGAAGCTATATGTGATTGAGTTTGGAGGAACAGGATATTTTAATAAATATTATAATATAATATGAATTAATCAATGAGTATAATCAAAGCTAAAGCAATAATGTCTTTCTTATAGCTCCATGGCAGACTGACACAGTGGTTATCAGGAATGTCAGTGTCATAATGAAATAAAGTTAAATAAAAAGTGTGTTAGTGTGCAACTTAAATAATAAATCACAATTTATTGTTATTTTTTTAATAAATATCAATTCTCATTCCTTCTTATCTGTATAGTCTTTTTAAACATAATCCCTGTTCAGTAATTCTTGTCCTTGTATCAGTCCAATGATGGCGGACACTCTGTCAGCTTTGTAAGAAAATTAGAACTCAGATGCAGGATTTGGCTTTGCAGGTGAAGATTATTAAGTTACATAGTGCACAGTGGATAATACAGTTCAGGGGAAGAGCTCAGATGTATGAACTCTGGCACAGGACAGACAGGCCGGGCAGACTGACCTGAGGATGGGCAGGATGAAACTGACCAGAGCAAACTGAGGGCAAGACTGAGACAGACACGCAGGCAGGACTACAAACAGGACCTGACTGCAGTGAATGCCAAACACTGACAATGAATGGACAAACACTGACACCTGGAGACAGATATGCTGTAACAAGCATGAACAAGACAGAGACCTGAGCCAGAATGCAGGAGTGTCACAGCCACACACACATGAAGGCAGAAACAGACAGCATGGGAGTAAAATAAGACTGGGACTCAAGTGGAGTTCTAACAGATGTCACATTCCATTCAGTTATTGTTTACATTTTTGTTTATGGTGTTCACTTCCTGTTTTATTTTGATAGTTCCTTCTCATGTTTATTTTTGGTCACTTTACCGTCACTCTTGCGCAGACCTGTTATTTATTTCTGTGATTATTGCTCATGTATTTAACCTCTAGAACCCGAGCGCCCCTGCCGGCGGGGGCTGCCTTGTTTACAACAAAAAAAATCTGTTTAAAACCATGCTAATCATTTAGCAACCGATACATATTGCATGTCCACTTAACGGTTAGAAACTCTACTAAAAGCCCAAATCAACCATTTGTACCTTCACAAAACACAATTCAAACAAAGAGCAAAAAAGTAAACAAAGAGTAAACAAAGAGCAAACACAAGCTGATGGCGCACCTCCGCAATACTGCCGTTAACGTTTGTGCTACTTCATGCTACCACTAAAAATAGCATGTCACGTAAAAGCAGAGATTCTAACGATTAAAACGATACCAGTCTTGTCACTCTACGTTCAAAATTCGCTGAACTAAGAGCTAAAACACAGCAAAAATAAACTGGGC
>OMMV01187884.1:0-10087 GCA_900302635.1 Chatrabus melanurus | reverse complement strand
TTGCTACATCACACAGAAACACCGCCTTAATTGAGGTGATAAAAAAAACATGAAAATACACTGTAGTACATGATGCACCTTTTTTTTTATCATCCATTTAAAGGTGGTACTTGACATCCACTGCAGGATTTCCACTGCATGTACTTTTGTTTTAAAAAGACAGAAAGAAGGAAATGAATGTCTGGATTTATAGCATTTTGGCAAGAAATATAATAAACTTTGGGTTTAAAATCACCAACATTGTTGTTTGATTTGCCAGTTATTGTTGAACATGTTCAGACTGTGCCAATAAACAGGTTTCACAGGATAAAATGAATGTTGGTATGATCAGTGGGTCTGGGTAGAAAATGTCATTTTTCTCAAAACAGTTAAAATGGATTTATAGCTTTTGGGAAAGAGTTCTTCATATTTTAATGATATATTGACCAACCAACTAGAAATGCCCCACAGTTTTCATTTAAGAAATCTATTTACCTAAAGATAGAGGAGAGGAGGTTATGTAGATGGTCTCGAGTAGGGGTCACCATCTCTGCTCCTGGAGATCACCTGCCCTGAAGGTTTCTCATGACTACCTGCTACAACCACAGCTGAATCAGCTGTGGAAAGGATATGTCTAAATCAGCTGAGCTGATTAGCTATGTCTGGTGTTTCAAAGCTCTTGATTGGCTGAGCACACCTGACTTAGTTAATTAGCAGTGGTTGGAGCAGGGATAGTTGGAAAACATGCAGGACAGGGGATCTCCAGGAGCGGACTTGGCAACCTCTGGTCTAGAAGTTAAGACGCAATCTTACCTAGACGTTTGGGCCAGTGTAGACGAACATATTTGCAAACATCGGTGTCAGCTGGCCTCTGTTAGCCTCCGCTACGCTGATGAACATCGACCGCGTCCCAAAATTTTCAACGTTTAAAATTTCTCATCATTTGCCGACGTACCTCTGGCTACATTGGAGACCATTAGAGAAAGTTCATCTCTGCTACGACCCCCTCTCCCACACGTTGCCACGTTGGCAAAAGTCTCGCTTGTTCTGATGGAGTGCTGGCTAATGCCCGCCTCCACTGGCCTCCGCTAGCACCATGTTGTGGAATGCCGAGCTGCATCAGAGGTTCGCTTCCAAACTCCGGTAATGTGATTTTTGCTGACGTTTGGCCAATTTTCTCAACTTTGCCCTGCGTTCACCAAACGCTGGGGTAAAGGTTATAGTGAGATTGCACCTTCAGAGAGGTGGGCTTGCGACCAGAACATCCTCAGTTTGATTCCCCGGCAGTATGTAAAATCACTAAGGTCCCTTGTGGAAGGTCATTAATCATCAAGTTGCTTCCGGTGTGCAGATGAGTACCTTGGATCGGTGTGTGAATGTGAGGCATCATTGTAAAGCACTTTGAGCATCTGCAAATGAAAAAGCACTGTAGAAATGCAGTCTGTTTACAGAAGCAAGTAGGCACACCATTCATTCCTTCTTTCGAGTGTGTGAGTGAGGACAAATCAGATCCCTTACAGTCCACTACACCTGACTTTAGGGATATTCAGGTCCTTTACTGGTCGTGTGGTGGGTCATTTACTAACTGGAAATTGTACCACCTGAAAAATCACTTATTGAGCAGAGAAGCGTGTGAGATGTCCAATGGTAAAGAAAATGGTATAACAACAGACATATACTTGTACTGATATATGTATAAATGTTTGGTAATTTATAACAAAATTTCATTATTCTGCAATCTGTTCATGATGAGCGAGTGATTCTGGAGAGGACATCAAAGGCACTTTATCGTGATACTGACCCACCTCCTTCTTGTAGTAATTCAATAAGCAAGTTTATTTTAATCACAGTCAGATGTGGGTGACATCTAATTGAAGTACGCTCTTTAACATCACAATAGCAACCTGAAATCAAAGGTTACAAAGCCTCTTCACGCCAATTACCACTGCTACGTGGAGTTAGCTCAGGGTATACCATGCCACTAAAACAAAATGAGCTCTGTATAATTATAAAATCGCTGCAATTATTTGTGGATAATGCACCATTTACTGCATGAGTCAAGCTGACGCGCACTGAAAGACATCTGTGTACGGCTCTGCAGTACCTTCCTGCTGGCGGTGCACATCTGCTCCTGTTGATGAAGGTTCACAAGTGAGGTTAATTAAACAGCATGTCTCATCACATCCTCACAGGTCTCCTTTATTCAGCGCAGAGCAGAGCACCGTCTTCCTCACCTAACACAACTCAAAACCTCACAACCTCACAACCTCCCTGGCAGGGAAGGACTGAAAAACATTCACTGAAATAAAGTGAAGGTTGGAAACCAGAAATTGAAATAGGAAATATTCTGAAAGAGAAAAAATATGTTTCTAAGAGGTATTATATAATGCAGGACAGATCTCTTATTGTATCAGAGACTGACTTCAAGACTTATTTTACTTTTCAATATTCTTGGACTATTGAGTTATTTGAGATGGAGTTGGGGATTCGCAGGGCTCAGCCCCCTCTGAGTTTGGATCCCCTCGACGGTATTCCTGGCAGCGTTCCACTTCACGGGTCCTTGATCCTACCAGTGACTGCTTGGTCTATTAGTTATTTTGACCACTGGACCTTTTAAGCTCCTGGACGCTTAGTTCATCACCTCTGTGCATGTTTGACAGTTCTTTGTTGTGCTTAGTCTTATTCAACTTTTGTCATTGGTAGTATGGTCAAAGCAGATGGTCACCCCTCTGAGTCTGGTCTGCTTGAGGTTTCTTCCTATAATCAGAAATCATGTAGGGAGATTTTTCTTAAGGCGCAGTTTTGGCCAACGTAGACAAGCTTACTTGCAAACGTCGGCGTCCGCTAGCCGACGCTGGGCTCCGCTGTCCTCTGCCATCCTCTGCCAATGAACGTCGATCGCGTCCAAAAATTTCAACATGTTTAAAATGATTCTGCCTGCTCAGAATCACTGGACAGTGGGGTATCGACCCCACCTCTCCTGCACATTGCCACGTAAAGGTCCCATTTGTTCTAATGGAGCACTGGCTAATGTCCGCCTCTGCTGGCCTCCACTAGCACCATGTTGTGGAATGCCATGCTGCGTTTGAGGTTTGCTATCAAACTCCGAGAATGTGAGTTTTGCTGATGCTTTGCCAATTTTCTCGACTTTGCCCAGCGTTCACCACACGCTGGGATAAACGTCATAGTGTTACTGCACCTCTACCACTGTTGCCAATGTGCTTGCTCAGGGGGTGGGTAAGGTTTGACCTTGCCCTTTTGACGCGCCTTGGGGCAACATATGTTGTGATTTGGCGCTATATAAATAAACTGCATTGAATTTGAACACTCAGAAAATTTTGAACTGTGAAAAGAGAAGGACACACAAAGGGGTTTGTTGTTGTTTCAGGAGCAGCAATATTTATTCAAACCAAGTAGTTAAATTGACATACCTTTTCCATATATAACACACAGAATAGGACTGGACAATATGGTGCTAAATGTCCATTTTCTGAAGTATTACTTAACTTAAAGCTACATTGTGTAGGATTTAGTGCCATCTACTGGTGAGGTTGCAAATTGCATTATGTCATTGCTGGTCACGATTTTGTTTCCCTTGACTTTTTCTTCTTTGCTGATGGGGATTCATGCTCCCTTGCCTTCTCTTTTGATCCTCCGTTTCACAAGAATGAGTTTTCTCAAACTCGTTAACAGGCACTAGCAACCAGTAGACAGAGTATAAGGGAGCAATCTTCTTTTTTCTTCAGTCCTCCAGCTGCACTACAAAATGCAAAATGCAGAGTAAGTATGTCCCTTTTGGGCTATTGTATCAAGATGGTGGTGCAACATGGTGTCCTCCATGAGGGGGCCCGATCCCATGTATATACGAAGGGCTCATCCTAAGATTATGAAAAGATCGATTTGTTGCTGCAGGAAATTATATATAGACAGTTATGAATGCTATACTCCATCTATGCTAATAAACACCCCTAAATCCTACACACTGTAGCTTTAAAGGCGTAGTCCTTTTTTAACGATTTACGTTAAAAAAGGATTTTCTTTAGCACCACTATAATTTTGTTTCTTAGCATTCAAATACAGGATTCACAATCTTATATCAGGAATATGGTCAAAATTCACCTTTTCTGGAAACAATTTACGATCTTGACCCATGTGGGTTAAAATATAATGACAAGAAGCCCTGTCACACTAGGAAACTCAGCTTCCCAACATGTTGTTGGAAGGTCAAATGGCACTGCTACTTTACATATGCTAATCTCAGCATCATGGAGCCAAAGAAATAGGGTAGACCTTCAGTTGTGACTGAAAGTGCCAAAAAAACAAACAAACATAAAATTGTCACAGAAAGACAGCATCAGACACAACTGATAAATATAGGCCACAAGAGATCCCTTTGGGAAGAACTATGGATAAACTCTGAACATATTTCACACAAACGTTTTGTTGGCTATCTACTAAAGAGTAAGACAATGCTCACAAAGGTCCGCTGTGTCAGTTGCCAATTTTAACATTAGTTACAGTTTCAACGTTTTTACTAGGTTTGCCAACGCACCAACATTTATCATACCTTTGTTATTAGTAGTAGTATTTTTCCAAGTTGTAAGTCAGAAATTGCGACTTCCATCTTTCCATCAAATGCAGAAACTTCGAACCTTGCACACGTGCGCATGCATTTCCTCCTTCATGCTGTCGGCAATATCTCATGGAGCGAAATCATTATATTTTCCATGGAATTCTCTCCAAAATAAATACTTTCCCAGCAACAAAATTAGCTGTAATTTTGCAGTATAGCACAGAAATAAAAGTACGTTATAATAACTGCATTGAAACACAAAGTAAATTTTGTCAATTTGTATGAAAAATTGAAAGGGACTACACCTTTAAAGGGGCTATCACACCTGCGGTTTATCGCTCAGCGGCTGATATGCGACGGCTGTCACACCGATTTTTCGCATGCGGTAAATTTGCCTGTGACTTTTTTTTTTTTTTTTTTTTTTTTGGAAACATGCGATTGTCGCGAAAGCTACGCGACATGTTAGCGCGATTGTCTCACTGCAATAACAAGTCTGTATGGCTGCAATATATTTAGCCTTTTTGTTACATGCATCGCAAACCCCTCGCCACTACAGGCGACAATTTTGCCACCTTTGTGGCCATTATGAGAATGTCGCGCGGCACTTGCGTGATAAGAGACAGATTTGATACAGATTTGCTACTATTTCACGTCAGAGCCTCAATTTTTGCAGTCGTGAGGAATTTTAAACTTTTAAAAAATTCCCGCGTGCAATTTTCGACAACTTGCGACCATTGTGCAAGCCCGTGACTGTCGTGAGGCTTTTTTACAAATAAAAAGCGCAACTTTGTGATGACCATCGCAAATTGGCCGCAAAGCAAAAAAATCACAGGTGAGATACCCCCTTAACATTATTGAGTTAACAATGTGGAGGTCATTACTGATCTACATGTTACTATGGGATTGACACTCTTATTGTGAAAAAAACTGATTTTAAGCAAAAAACAATTAATATTTGAGATTTCAACAAATACAGCTTATTGTCCAGTCCGTTTCCATATGTTACAGAACTGTAAAGGTAACACAGGCCTAAATGAAATGGAATCAGTGGAAAGAAATGATAAATGGAACCAGTCCATGACTAGATTTTCATTTGTCCCGAAGACGGGGTAAAGTAGTCAAGATGTTGAGTAAAACCTTTCTACAGGTGAGGACACATGCAACACTCTCAGTACACACAACAGGTTTGTCAAATCTGATGAAAGCAGCTCACAGCGGAACACACAATCACAATCAGCAATCCCTTTCTCAGTTTGACATAATTAACAAGACTGGAATTCATATTATACGATAATGACCTTGAATAAAATTAAGTGATTGTGCTTTTATAACCAACGCAGAACAAATAATACAAAGACAAGATGTACATCACTTATAAAACATTAACACTGTTATATAAAATTTAAATTTGAAGCACTTCTGTGGCAGTAAACAATTTACAAAATGGCGAGTAATAAGTGAATATCAATTACAGTAAAATAACACAGCATGGATCACATGAAGCAATCATCATTGGAAATACTATGTAGACACAACCGCCATCAAATGTGCATTCATCTTATTTTACGGCGCGAGCTACCGTTACAGCCGGCGGACACGCGGCACCCAAAAAGTAAACAATAAACAGTGCATCAAACTGTGGTCAAACATCAGAACGCTTTATGTCTTATTTTCTTTTTACCAACATCTAATGAGAAATTTGAAGTAGAAAACAATAGCATGAATTGTGCAGGGTTTTTTTTTTTGTTTTTGTTTTTTTTAGTTTCCTCCATCTTCAGGTTCACGAGCCTTTGTCTGAAGCTACTGCAAGTTTATTCGGTGTTGCTTCTCAGCTTTTTGAAAACTGTAGAAACAAAATAGTTTTATTAAAATGTTGGCATTAAAATGAATACTTTTACATGTTTAGGGCTGCCGCGATTAGTCGATGTAATCGATTACGTCGATGCTGAAAATGCATAAGCATCAATGTTTTTAACCGATGCGTCAGTTTTTTATTATTATTTTTATGAATTTACCTTTTTGATTTCCATTACACTTCAATTCAAAGAACAAATGTTATTCCTCAATGCCACAATGTGATTGCTGTGTGGGTGATGTGAGTCGTTTTTGGCTCCATTCATTGGATGGCTCGGTTCCCGTTTAAAAAAAAAAAAAAATCATGGCAGCTGCGGCAAACTCAGACTCGGTTGCTAAACATGTTGGTAAATGTTCCCAAAGACCAAAGGTGTCAAAAGTATGGGATTATTTCAAACTTGCTCCAAACAAAAAGGTGGTTTGCACATTGTGCAAGCTGTCATTGGCAAACCACAGCAGGAATAACGCTTTGCACGAACACCTGAAGAGGAAAACATACAGGTGCAATTCTGGATGATGGACTGCCAGAAAAAGCAAAACCCCCGTAAGTATTGTCTAGTCATGTTTATTAATATTAGGGCAATTCTCCAGTGGAATGTAATTCCGTTACCGACAAAATCCCATTCAACGTAAATAAATGGCCATACTGGACTGACATACATGCCTACTTAGCTGTTTTAGGTGGCGTCGTACTATAGTCATGTGTGACAACCTAGTATGGCCATTTATTTATGCTGGATGGGATTTTGTCAGTAACGGAATTACATTCCGCTGGAGAACTGCCCATTAAGTCAGTGGCTTCGACAGCTCCTGTCAGCCGTCAACATAATCAGGTTATTTTACAAAATGCTACGATAACTTCTTCCCAAACTTTTTCCAAAGTATCGATTCTTGGAACTGAAGTATAGAGTAATGTGATTTATTGATTAGTCCCGTATTGCATAATTTATCCTCCTAGGCATGCGAGAGGCCGTCACGGCCAAAAAAAACTTATCAAAATAATCCACAAACTCAGTGATGTTTCAAACTCATGTTGCCAGGTCTGCGGTTTTCTGTCAGAATTGGGCTACTTTTGAAGTACAGCAAATTATGCTGCAATTAGATTTTTTTTCAGGAAAATTATTTGTTTAGATTAGTTAACTAATTGGTAAAAATAGTCAATAAGATTAATCAATAGACAAACAGTCATTAGTGGCAGCCCTATACATGCTTGAATAAAGGAGAGCTAACAAAGAATTTTATATGTGGGGATTTTCGATTTAGCTCTTTTACCTGAAGCCCTGCTTCCTGTCCTGGAGGTGTTACCGTCTCTCCCTGTTTGGACCTTGAGTCTCCGCATGACATGAAGCTGGAGGAGTTAAGATCATCAGACTCCCTCTGAGCCTGACCTGATGGGAAAGACGGGCAATTGTATAGAGGGACAGCTGAAAATTCTTAAGGAGGCAAAGGATAAAATCACTTTATTCAGCTACACGGACAATCCACAGGAGGTAAAGTTGGTGAATCGGTCAATTTGGTACCTGAGTGCTGTTGGTTTTTGTTGCTTCCATTTCCTGCTTGTGCAGTTTTGTGCTTCTCCCGACTCTCTCTCTGCTCAAACATATCTTCTTTAATCCTGTGAGTCCCGGTGCTGCCCCGCCGGCCCCGGGTCTCCCCAGAGCCCATTCGAGGCAGGGTGGCCCCTCTTACTTTGTAGTCACCATGGGAGATCTGGCTCGTGAAATTCAGAGGCATGAAAGAGTCTGGGGACACAGTGGAAAGCTGAGAATTAGGGCTCATCTGAAAGCTATAGAACAATAAAGTTCTAATCCCATTCTCTAATCACGCTGATTAGTTTACCATCATTGAAGACATCTGGTGGTGGGCAGACCTGCTGACCAGACTGGGTCTGTTTATGCCTCCTGGGTCTCTTATGTGTTACTGCAGGACTCATGTTGCTGTCAGTGGACATGGGGCTGCTGGGTCGCTGGTGCCGCCAACCTAAAGAAAATAAACAAAAAACAAGATCTTACCGAGTCCCCAATTTGCAATTCTTAAAGACTATCATAACATGTAGATATAATTGTTTCCCCTCTGCCAAAGAGGTTACATGTTGTCTCACGTCTGTTTGTTGATTGAATTTTTAACACGATTACTCAGAAACTAGTGAACAAAACCTGGTGAAGGTTTGGCTGTGGCCTGAAATACATAATATTAAAGTTGGGAGCAGATCTCAGGAATAGGGTCAAGTCAGAAGATTTTAAACACATTTTTAATAAACTGCTAAGAATAACATTCTGCAATAGTCATCGCCTTTCTGTTGGCTGCTCCTGTTATTGTGCAGGGTCGCCACAGTGGGTCCTGCATGGATCTGCTTGGCACAAGTTTTATGCCAGATGACATTCCTGATGCAAATCCAGATGTGCATTGAGATTGGGTAAGGCATGGCTTTGAACCGGGGAGTTGCTCTGTGGCACTACCACTGCTCCACTGTGCTAGCTCACACCCACCTATCTATCTATCTATCTATGCTGATGATATAGTGATTTATTGTTGTGCTTAAAATTTGTTTGAGCTATTTGATAATCACCAAAATCCCGTGAAAACAGAAGAATCCCAATTTTATTCTTTTAAGCTATTTTTAAATGCATAAAAAACAAAAATGGTTATCTTCTCAATAGCTAGGACCTCTTTTGAAGATCTGCAGACCATTAAACTCCCCAAGTCCTTACTTATATATTGACAGTGTTTAAAAAGCTGAGAGTGAAGCTGGGGCTTTATTTTTGAAATAAATCATGCATTTCTTATTATGTAAGAAAGAGACTTTTTTTTTCTTAAATCCATGTTGGTCAAAGAAGAAGTCCTGCTTAGGCACTGAGGACCATTGGTGCCTGCGCTTATCCACGGATACCATAGCCCATGCTATGACTCCCCCTGGACAATACGCTAGTACATCGCAGGTTACTTCCCCAGCCAAGGCAGGTACACATTTACAGCTCGGTGGACTGGAACAACGCAGATGAAGTGTCTGAATGTTGTACCCAGGTCTACATATTGGTAGCCCAACTCCTATCCCACTGAGCTACCTGCTCTGCATTAAATCAAGGGAATGTTGTATAAAGATCTGCCTTTGCAGATGGAGATTTATAGCAGGCTGTAAAACTTAACACATCACTACAGCCTGCACGAGAAGGTAAGCCAGTCTTCCTTAACTATCCTTAGTATAAAGCAATGACTACTGTGTTGCCTCAGCATTTGAAGACCTGTTTTAACTTTCCCTAAAACTCAACATATATTCTACAGCTGGTGAACAACATCAGTCCCCAGAACCTACACTGAGTTTGGAGAAAAAGCTTTCATGATTGCTGGGCCTAGCAGATGGAATAAAACTGAGGAATTTATTTATGTATTTATTTATTTTTATAACTGCAGTCTTTTGTTCATCATGGTACTTTTAAGTCCTACATAACCAGGGCTGGTTTCCAGCGGTCATTGGGTGAGAGGCAGCAGGTCGAAAAGTAAAATCCATGTGTGAGCAGTCGTCTGACCTCTTACATTTTAACATTTGAGGCATAAATGATATTTTTGATCTAGTGTGGCCGAGAGAAACAATATTTGAAAGAAATATTTGATCAACATGGAGTTGTTCCCTCCGGGTGCTCCGGCTTCCTCCCTCTTCAAAGACGTGCAGGTTCAGTGAAT
>OMMV01187877.1:8818-21462 GCA_900302635.1 Chatrabus melanurus | reverse complement strand
ATTTTATTTGGAATATGTTTTTATTATCATGGTTTTCCTTTTACAATGTGTTAGTCTGATGATATTAGGATGTGCTGATGCATTCTGGAGGTGAACAATGTGATTGGATTTATCTCCTTATATTGAGTGGAACAATGCAGACATGCTAGATGTATTTATCTCCTTATCTTGAGTGGAACAATGCATAGTGCAAAAGGAACTGTTAGTTACCACACCACGACGATTGAATCAGGAAACTGTTGAATCATGCAGATAACGGGATTTGTAACATGTATAAAACCCACACTGCCCGGGAGAGGGGCCGTCTCTCTCCTGCTGCGGACTCTGTATCGGTAATCGGTATCGGTGCATTCTGAACCAGTAAAGAGACCCGAAGCTTCGTAACGCTTGCCTCCAGAGTGTTTATTCATTTAAAAAGTCTTTCTGTTCCGAATGTTAACTATTGATCTCTTTCCAGCAAAAAGAAAACGAACGCGCGGAAGTCTGATTATGACTTTCAACAGGACATATAAACAATTAGCACATGAAGTGTGGATTAAACCTGCCAGCTAATTAATTCCTGACTAAAATCAAAGATCCGATGTGAATGTGTGACTGCATATCAGTCTTCATGTTAGTTTAAGACGTGGTTATTCTTTCACAAAAAGGTAAGAAAGTGAGACAGACACGAAGAAAAAAGCACATGAGAAGAGCATGAAAGAGTGTCTCTTGCTCCTCCTGATAGACCAGCTAGGCTATTCATTACTCCCTGAACGCCAGGCAGTGTCAGTTATATTACTGCAAAGCCGTCCCTGACTGACGGCTGCGAGCGGGGAGAGAAAGATGGCAGCAAAATACTGCTGGGAGAAAACAAGGGAGGGGCTGTGATGGATGGGTGTGTTTGACCCAAGCGGGGTGGAAAGGAACGATCGGAGACAGGGAGTCGGCGGAGTCCCAGCCCCTCTGCCCAGAGCGTCCCAGCCTTGTCAGGATGAGAGGCATTTTGCTGCCTCCTTCAGTGTTTCTCTCACTTGTGTCAAAACAGACACGCTCCATATTTAAGAGAAAAGGAAAAAAAAGCTGGACCTCATGTGATGGGAATACAGAAACACAGTGACAGGCGCGGTGTCAGTATGAGGACAGATATCCTCACCTCTCTATAACAGTCCAAAAACAGAATTGTGACAGCATCAGACACCGTTGTGCTTGTTTTCTGACCATTTTGCACTTACAGAATAACATCAGAACATTTATTATAATTTTTCAGTAATGCGCTGAAGTCTGCTGCCATGTTTCCAAACTGTCGTTTGCCTGTCTGTGCTTTGAACCTGCTTATATATGTTAATAGAGCCTGTAACACACTTTGATCATTCTGTACAAGGCAATTAATACACAGGTCAGGTCAGATCAGGTCTGGGAGTATGTGCTGATGTCGAGTATCGCTACATCCACCACCCTATGCAACCGCTTTGGGTCCTGGATGGCAAACACCTTGGCAGACAACCAGCCCATCCCCACCTTTCAAAAGCAATCATCTGTCTGTTGCAGCCAGGTGAAACATGGGCTTCCCTTTGGGCTTCTCCATCCACTGGGGTCCTCAGAACTTAGCTGTGCTGGATCATACCCAGAGAAACACACCGCATGGCCAAAATGTCATAGCTGACGCTCCCTCACAATGCAAATGATACTCCTCATCTGAGTCTCCTTAGGCTGGGATCTCGCTGAGAGACAACTATTTGGCGACTGTGACGACTGAAGTTTGAGATGACTGCGAGATGAATTTGGCCAAGTTTTTGGCGACACTGGGGCGATATATTTTCCACTTTTTGATGACCGTTTAACGAATTAGATGACTGCTGGACATCTTGTTGAAGAATATTTGATGAATACTCTGTCATCCTCAAGTCGTTAATTACTCGCTAACAACCGCCGACCGCAGTTTAACCATGATCCGACCTTGTAGCAAATTAAGCAAACCGAGCAACTGAAACAGACCAGGGGGCAACGTGGTAGTGGTCTATTGACAACTCCTTGGCGAGAAAAAAGACTAGTTAGTGAATAGTTAGCGACAAGTTAGCAAAAATAAGCAGTCGTTCATTCACCACCAGGGTTTTGAACATGTTCAAAATCTGCAGGTGGATGAAATCGTGGCAAGCAGCTAATTAGTGAATGGGGATACTGATTCTGACTGCTTAGAGAATAATTTCAGACTGCATTGAGACCAAGAGTATATTTCTAATAGTTGTTTAATCTCTGCTGATGTCAGCATTTGTGGTTTATGTATCACTATAATGGAGAATATAAATAAATTAATTAAAAATGAATAAATTAGAAATTAAAGGAGGAAAAGCTCATTTATCGTAGCAAAATTATTTTAATGTCCAGTGGTTTGTTTTTGGTAACCACTGGTTGAAAAACTTTTTTTTTATTCCATTCCATATTCACATACATTCATATCTATAACAACCAAACATCAGCAGTCCAGTGATCCATCAAAAAGAAGCTATATATGCATGGAATTTTAAATGGATACTAAACTCTCCGCATGAAAAATAAACACGTCTCTGACGTCCTGTTTCCACATCCTGTTTGCTGTGTGACGTCGTGCGGCTGACGAATGCGGAAGCGCGGCGTTCCTTCAGCTTGAAAACAGTGGAAATGTTTTCATTTTAAATCCACGAACGAAGCTGAAAGTGTCTTTTGTCGCGTTGAGCCTGTCCGTGTCCACTTACCGGCTGTCGCCGCGTGCTTGTCGGGCCGCCGAGAAAAAGGCTTATCGACTGAAATGGAGGTAAATCATGTCGAAGAATTAGCATTAGCCAGTATGCTAAAACTTGGCACTTTGTGTTGCCTCTGTAATTTAGACGCATGCTGTCTTCACGCTGTTATAAAAGCGCTCATGCACTACTTTTTCTTTCTTTTTTTCCCCCCTTTGTAATGTGACATTGACAGTTTGCTGTAACAGGCAGCTTCATTTACAGATGTGGGAAGCTGTGGATCTGTGTAGATTTATGATCGACTCAAAACCGTGATTCACAAAAATAAAGATCAACTATCATAATTGTTTGAGCTCGGGCAATACTAACTAATTTACAAAGCTGAAATTTTAATTAGTAGTCCTCACTGGCGACTGTATCATACAGTCTCATGGGCGAGTGATGCAGAGAAGGATTTTCTCAAAAAGAAGACGTGAACTTTGTGCTGCAGTTTGCCAGAAACCACACAGGAGACTCGAGTCTAGATTGGATTTGTTTTCCTGTGTTAAAATCCTTCTCTGTGCTGCTCCGCCAAGAATCTGTTTGCTGGTTAAATGCCCATAGCCGTGTTCCTCAGGGGTCCATTCTCGGACCAGTTTTGGTTTTACTCTAGATCAATGATTTGCCAAGTACTGTATCTACAAAATGTAAGATTTTTTTTGCAGATGATACTAAACTGTATCACCCAATTTTGTCATTGGTTGATTTACAAAGAGTACAGGATGATATTGATAAATTATTGTTATGGTCAGATGGCTGGTTATTAGGTTTTAATGAGACCAAATGTAAAGTGTTGCATGTAGGAAATAAAAATCCCAGCTATGATTATTATATGACTGGAGTTGTATTAGAAACAGTGGGTGAAGAGAAAGATCTGGGTGTGTTGGTAACTGACAATCTGTCCTTTTCTAAGTATATCGCCAGGGCAGTAATCCCTCAATGGTACATGTGATATTTTTTGTTAAATCCCTTGAATTGAATGATAAAAGCACATCTTGATTGTTTCATTTCAGCTCCATTGTGGTGGTATACAGAGGCAAAAGTACAGAAATTGTTACTGTCCAAATACTTACGGACCCAGATGTAGATGGACAGTGGTGCATTTAGGCAAAACATGTCATTTATGTGTACAGTACTGTCTAAAAGTTGTAGGTACCCTAGAATTTTGATTAAAAATCTAATGTTTGATGTTTTGTCTGAGCTCTTGAGTTGGCATTACCTGGTGGAGGACTCATGATCCATAATCGATGCATTGTATGAATTACGCATTAATTTGCATATTTTTACTTTTGCTTTGGAACTTTTGCTCACTGTCGTGTGTTTGCCAGCTGCTCCAAAATCACTTTTTTTTTTTTCTTCCCTCCTGACACTTCATTATACTGTAGGTCTGGTACAGATATGGTGAAAGAATTGCATCCATAATTTGTAACTTTCATAAATTCATGAAACCTGTTAGAATCATCACTGCTTGATTTGACTGTTAATTTTTTTAAACTAATTTAATTTAATAGGGATACTGCTGCCTCAGACAACAACTAAATTAATTGATTTCCTTTTTAAATCTTTTTTATTAACATGTTGAGATTAATATTTTGAAACTTGGATCCAGTTTCAAAATTATTAAAACTGTTGTTTTTAAAATGACTTGAAATACCTCAAAGTAGCAATCTTGAAGTTGGCATATGTAACTACTCTGAGTCCCACTGCACTGCAAGGCGTGTTTGAAGAGTACTCTGGGACCCTTGTACTACAGTGAACCTTGTACTACGGTGGTAAACCCCTTGTCAAACCCTTGTGCTTTGAATATGTATGGAATAGCTTGATCTTGGGTATTGAAAATGCCATCTTTGCTTAAAAAAAAAGTTCTGTTCAGCAAACAAAAACTTGCATTTTCATCTGTTGTCATTTTTAGTTAGTTGAATATACCATATTTTGTTAATATGCATTCTGTGAGTCCTGTTGAGCAGAAATCCTTGTTTCCAGAGGTGCCGTGCTAACTGTGCCATTGTGGCGTCTGGCTACACACCAGCATTTGTCTGTAGTGGGAAGTGATTAGCACGTCCAAGGGTCTGTGATCTGAATACCCTTGTTATTGTCTTCCTTTCACTGCAACAGGACCCTGGTAGTAGCGGTGCAGAGTCTGTGACATCACCAGCAGCAGGTGCACCCAAGTCAAAGGTACTGCAACACTCCCTCAGGAGGGAATAAACAAATGGGACTATTTGTGTTTAAAGAACAGTTGCTTAAAAATCCAGCCACAATCTTTTTCTTTTTTTTCAACTGATCTCTCAGCTGGACACGTTGTCCAAAGATGACCTCATCAAGTTTGCCAAGAAGCAGATGGCTGCCATGCAGAAGATGAAGAGCAGATGTGCAGGTAATTACAAGCTATGGCAATATTTAAGTTTGGCTTTGAGCCTGTGTGGGCCTGTAGATCTACATTTAAAAACTATGCCCCTCCTCCCCCCTATTTCTCAGATTTAGAGAAAGAAGTTGACTCCCTGAAACAGCAATCCAAAAAGAATAATAGCAGTTCAGATGACTCCACATTGATCCAGGTATGTAATATCTGGGAAAGCTTTTTTCCATGCTACTTTAGGTACCCTAAATAATCTTGCAGTATAGTCATAATTATTATTTTTGCTTTGGTTGATTTATTTAAGTGAACAAATCAAAAATTAATGAGCCAATTTTAATTAAAATCACTTGACATACTTATAAGACATAATCTGTTAAATTTTGCTGATGAAAATTATCCAGGAGCAGTTCTGGCTCCTACATTATACAGATGGGTCACAAATTAAAGGAAAAACCACCATGGTGTTTTCGTAAGCTGCTGGGCCACCACATGCTGCCAGAGCAACTTCAGTGCTCCTTGGCATTGATTCTAGAAGTCTCTGGAACTCTACTGGAGAGATGGAACATTCTGCTTTCAAAAGATATTCCCTCATTTGGTGTTTTGATGATGGTGGTCCAGAATATTTCAAACCTGTTGGTCCAAAAACAAATGGACCTGCTCAGCTCGGGCTGCAACTAACGATTGTTTTCTTGATTATTCGATGAGTTGTTTTGGCCTTAAAATGTTGATCAGTGTCTTCCAAAACCCAAGATGATGCCCTCAAATGTCTTGTACACAACCCAAAAATATACATTTTATTGTCCGAGAGGAGTAAAGAAATTAGGAATGAAACTCGAAAATATTCACATTTAAGAAGCTGAAATCAGAGAATTTGGACTTTAAAAAAATTACTCAAAATGATTAATCGATTATGAAAATAGCTAGCAATTAATTTAATAGTCCATTAATCATCAATTTATCAATTGTTTGTTGCAGCTCGATGCTCAACATTTTTATACATGCCACAGAGCATGATTAGAGTTGGAAGCATTTGTTGGGTTTCTCCACTCCATCAGGGTTTTCCTTTCATTTGTCACCCATCTGCAGATGAGTATACTGTATCGCATGAATAGTTTGGGTCTGTGTTTGTAATAGGAGTTGACAGAGAGGATGGATGCTTTACTATTGGAGAAGGCAGAAAGCCAGCAAAGCCTTGCTTTGTCTCGTAAAGACCTGGAGAGGACAAAGCAACAAGCCAAGGTAGCATGAGACACGAATGTGACAAATGTATTTCTCATGTCTGACGAAACAGCCGGCTAAAGAATTCTACACGGTGTGTCTCAAAGTGCATTCCATTTTTGGGTGTGATTCAGTAAATATTATGAGCGAAGCTCGCTCTTAAGTATAACACACATGTATAACACATATCCAGTAAAATGATGCAACTATGCAATTCAGATTTCGTGGTCAATCCAGAAGCAAACCGGAAGCAATGATGGTTGTCAGTGAATCACAAGCGAGTGAAAATGCGTCTACATCCTGTTGCCGTAAGCGGCTGCTCGTCTCATAGTTATTATTTTGTGACTAGACAAAATGACACATTTCGTTTGTGGCATAATTATTTTAACAAGCACATTTTACCTGTATTTGTTAAGGTATAGGGTTGCAAAGGGGTAGACAATTTCTGGAAACTTTCCATGGGAAGTTAAGCTCAGGAATTTTGGAAATTTTGACCATTTTTTTTGAACAATTTGCAGTATTCCAAGTTGGAAACTTTCCATGGGAATTACACAGAAATTAACAGGAATTAACTGGAAATTTGGGGTAATTTATACAAACTGTATCATATATAAACATTTTGTTTTGTCATAAGCAGACATTCATGCAAACATTTCTAATACAAATTTTTAAAAATTACATTTTGACCGATTTATTTGTGAGTAGAACTTTAATCGATTCTTTCATTGAACAACAAAAAACATGAATGTTGAATAAAATAAACTCATTCCCTATGATCATGTGATGGAGGAATGCAGTGTAGGGTAGAAATTCAGCTGAATCTGCATTAAATCCATTTAAGTTCCCTGTTATAGGCTAACCTGCAATTTTGCAAATTTCCAGTTTATTCCCATTAATTCCCATATATTCCTGTTAATTCCCATGGAAAGTTTGCAACTTTTAAAATTCCCAGAATCTTGCAACCCTATTAAGGCCAGAACTATTTTTCAACAAGGATAATTGTAGATGATGTGGAAAAGCAATTTCTCTAGGGGGAACTAATTTTTTACAACTTGTTGTTAGAAAGCAATTAATTTTAAAACTTATGTGATAAACCAATTTCGGGAACACCAGTTACATCACATTCATTTACCTGCACCCCTCCCTTCTCAACATGCACCTCAGGGGGACCTAATTTGGCGTGACACCGGGTAGGAACTGTGTTCTATGTTTTGACTGGACAGTTTTCGTGTGCTTTCTCACCAATCAAAGAATATATAATCAGTGTTTGTTAGAATGTGGTGGATATTTTTTAGTACACTTTTGCAGAATGTTCTTGCATCAAATTCATGGGTTCTGGCTAAATAGTAAATTTAATGTTACTAAACCATGCTGAGCTCGATCTAAACTTTGCTTATACATATTAAGTAAGATTCATAGGTAAATGCACGTTTGTCATGAAACCAGATTACCACAATGTTTACCCCTCTTCTTTTTTTCTTTTTTTTTCTTTTTTCTTTAAATCAGGATGAGTTAACGGTACTGCAAGAGGCACTTGACCGTTCTCTAGAAGAACACCAGAAGAGGATTAAGGATCTAGAGAGCAGCATTGAGGAATCCAACAATAAACACCAAGAAGAAGTGGCATTTTTTCAGAACCTATTGAAAGAGCGTGAAGAAAGCGACAGGCAGAAAGAGAATGAACGAGAGCGAAAGCTCCTCGCTGATCATGCAAGTTCCAAAGACTGTTTGGAAGAAGTCAAACGTTCCTTGGAAGTTCAACTGGAAAGCCTTCAGGCTAAACTTGAAGCGATCCAAGTGCAAAAATCCGACGAGATAGCTGAACTGCATGAAAGTCACCAACAGGAATTAACAGAGTCCCAACAGGAAGTGGAAAACCTGAGAGAAGAGCTGGCTCAGAAGAGCCTCCAGCACGAGGAGGAAGTGAGGGCTCTGGAGGAGGACTTTGAGATCGAGAGGGACCGTCTCCTATTGCTCCACGAAGAGTTGACTGAGCAGCTTGCTCTCAAAGGTACAAAAACACTTCACTTAGAAACTGAAATTCAAATATAACTTGTATCTGTTATTTTGTAGGACAGTTCCTTTATGTTGTAGGCATTTTCTCCAGTTGAAGTCATAACATATGGACAGTCCACACTGTTGTCCTTACAAATGTCAAATTCACACAGTGCACCGTCAGAGAGCAGGACTGATCCAAGCTCCATGTGGGCTGTAACAAATATTTAGTAGTAGAGAACTGGTTATGTACTTTATTTTGGTCAGTGACCAAATTAAATAAATATCTTATTTACACATAAATGTAATTTATAAGAAGGTCAAAATGACTCCTTCAACTTATTTTACGTCATTTTTCTCAGACAGCTACCTGCAGGATGTACAAGAGGAAGATGAGGAACCTCCTCGTGGTTCAGGGATTGCTAGAATGTTGGAGCTGTCCGGCTGCCCTCAGTCTGACTCCAGCCAAAGCATTGCAGAAGAGACAGAGACGAGCAGACTGAAGGTTGGCTTGGAAGATCTTCGAGCTCAGAACACCATGCTACAGGATGAACTCACCCTGCTCAGCAATGTGAAGTGTGAGCTGGAGGCAGAACTTGACAGGGCCAAGGAGGAGTTCCAGATGGAGAGAGAGGAGCTGGAGTTCAAAATCAATGAGCTACAACTGAACCGGGAAAGTACAAACACTCACTCAGTCACAAATTTGAGTGACTTGAATGTTGACCATGAACGACAGGAAGACCCAAAGGAGTGTCAGCAGCAGAGGGAAGAACACAAACCTGGACAAGATGCTGTCCCATGTAATTCCAAAGAGGAGCAGTCATCACCCTTTCTTATCCCAGACCAGAATTCCTTTTGTCCAGATGAGCAGCAGAAGCTAAACCAAGAGCTGACGGTTAGCTGTGAGATCTTAACCAAAGAGAGAGACTCTGCCTTTGCTGAGTGCCACCATATGAGGGACATATTGCAAGGTCTGGAGTTAGAACTGGGCCAGAAGACAAAAGATTTTGTCCTTCAGTACAAAGCCATGAAGGAACAGGGAGAACACACTATACTGGAACTTCAAAATAAGATTGGAGAAGTTAGCCAGGAGAGGGATGGACTAGTGGCAAAGGTCAGAGATGTTACAGAAGAGAAAAACCATCTAATGGAGGAGGTCCAAGACTTGAAACTGAAAATGGAAGCTTTTACAGTGGAAGATCAGGAAATTAAACTGCGGTCCGACATGGAGGAACAAACAACTTTGCTGAAGGAATCGGTGGAGGCACTCACCAGGCAGAATGAGGAGGTGCTTACCCAGCTTCACATGAAGGAGAACATGATTCAAGACCTGCAAGAGATGGTCAACAACTTGACTGAAGAGAGCAACCGAATACAATCCCTCTTTCAACTTCAAGAAGAGGAAATTAAGAGACTGGGTAAAGACAGAGAAAAAGACATCCATTGGCTGAAGGAGGAGAAGGAAAATGCGTTAGATTTGCTTAGAGAAGAAAAAGAGATTGCATTGATTAGTTTGAGAAAAGAGAAGGAGGATGAAGTACAACTTTTAAAAGAGGAGAGAGAAAAACTAGCGGAGAAGCTGACACAGGAGCTGGAAAGAAGGCAGGAAACTGTTTTATCATTAGAGATGAGGATCAACGACCTCTCAACAGAAACTGCCAACCTCCAGCACAAACTAGAAGATGCATTCTCTGGGATATCCCAAGCCCATGAAGAGAAGGAAGTGTTGGGCTCCAAAATGGCAGACCTAGCATCTCAGCTGGAGCGTGAGGCGTCTGAAAAGCATCGACTAGAGGGTACATTGTTTTCACTGACAGAGGAAGCAGAGCAGGCACAGGCCATTATCAGAACTCTGGAGGAAAATCAGTCTGACGTTCTCAAAAACGCCACTAAAGAGGCAGCAGAGCTTCAAGCACGTGTAGACGAGCTGGAAAAAGAGGGAGTCCTGTTCAGGCGTCGTCTTGAAGAGTCTGAAGTAGAGGGGAGATCAGAGGATGTCAAAATGGACCTCCAGGCTTATGTTGAGGATCTGAAAAAGGAGAGGAATATGTTGAAAGACGACCTGGAGGGGGTGGTGAGGAAATCTGAAGGGCTGCTGAAAGATCTGGAGGATATGAAGATAGTCAATGAAAATATTATTACTGAGAACCAGCAGTTACAAGCTCAGGTGTCTTTGCTGACCAATGCAACAGAAGAGAAGGAGCTACAGATAAAGGAGGATGTAACTCAAGAACTGAAAGAGATGGTGAACGCCTTAACCGAAGAGCGCGACCAAATAAAGTCATTGTTTCAGCTTCAAGAAGAGGAAATGCAAAAGCTTAAAGAAGAAGGAGAAATTCAGAGGCTGCACAAAGAGAAAGAAAATGCAGATTTGCTGAGAGAACAAAAAGAGATGGCATTGAGTAGTTTGAGAAGAGAGAAGGAGGATGAAGTGCAACATTTGAAAGAGTTAAGGGAAGCGATAGAGGACAAGCTCAAAGAGGAGGTGGAAAGAAGGGAGAAAACTGTTTCTTCTTTGGAGTTGACCATCAAAGACCTCTCTGTAGAAAATGCCAACCTCCAGCTCAAACTGAAAGATGCATTTTCTGGGATAGCCCAAGCCCATGAAGCGAAGGAACTGCTGGAATCCAATTTGGCAGCCCTGACAGCTCAGCTGCAGCATGAGACGTCTGAAAAGCATGAGCTGGAGGCAAAATTGAATTCACTGTCAGAGGAAGCAGAGCGGACACAGGCCACCATCAGAACTCTGGAAGAAAATCAATCTGAAGTTCTCAGAAACTCCGCTAAAGACGCAGCGGACCTTCAAGGACGTGTCGACGAGCTGGAAAAAGAGAATAAGCTGCTGAGGAGCAGTCTTGAAGAGGCTCAAGGAGAGAGGAGGTTAGAGGAGGTGCAAATAGACCTCCAGGCTCATGTCGAGGACCTCGAAAAGGAGAAGAACATGTTGAAAGACAACCTGGAGGGGGCGGTGAGGGATAGTGAAGGGCTGCAGAAAGATCTGGAGGATATGAAGATGGCCAATGAGAAGATTGTTGCTGAAAACCAGCAGTTACAAGCTCAGCTTTCTTTGCTGATCGAGGGAACTGAAGAGAAGGAGAGAGAGGGGGACACTGCAGAGACGGAGAGAAGAGGGTTCAGTGAACAGCTGACCGAGAAGGACTCAGTCATATCTCAGTTGAGAAGTGAAATAGCTGCTCTGCAGGTGAGTAGACCTCCTGATGGTTCACGCTCTTCTCTGAAAAATGTTTGTTCTCTAGTAATGTGAATTTGGCAGCTAACAGTGAACTTATTATATTGGGCTGTTAAATATTCTCAAGAATGGGTTCTTGTGGTTGACTTAAGTTGAGCTTTGACTGGCCCTTAAACACCGTGTTGGAACATAGTTGTTCTATACTTGTGCAATGTTTGATTAATCAAGTAGTCGGTCATCAGAACAATGTATCAACACCAAGTTTGGATTTTGAAGTTATTCAAACATTTGCTGGTTACAGCTTTAGAAAACTTTGGATTTGCTTGATTTCCTTTCTTGTCACTTTAAAGTGGGAATGGGGTCAAATGTTCGAGAAAAAAAAAATGAAGCCATTTATTGGATTACATGGTGAAAATACCAGATTACTTTACAACCCAGTTACGTTCTTTTTCCCAAAATGTATTTATTAAATTTTCAAATGTTACAGATGTTCAAAAACATACAATAAAGAACAAGTAAGGTGCCACGGAGAGGGTTTACAGCAAAGCAATTATGCACATTTTAAATTATTATGACAGAACAGTACATTGAGTTCCAATCCAAGAGTCCATAGTGGGCATCAGCATAAGTGTCCAAAAAAGAGTATAGCATCATGGCAAAATAACAGCGGTCATATCACAATAACAATTAGGTCAATCAAGCCTCTGTGGCCTTCTCCCCCTTTAAAAATAATTTTTAAGAAAAGTTCCCATATCTTCTGAAAGGTACAATATTTACCCCTTATCATTAATGTAAGTTTTTCCAGGGCTCGGGAATTTGACAACGTGGCTAGATTTCCAGGAACTAGCTATGTTTTGTTTTGCTTGTAACAAGCAGTAGACTGTCATTTTCTTATTATCCTTGTTTAGTTTGCATTCAACAGGGAAATTCCCAGAATACACCATTTAGGGCATAATTTTATCTTCACACCTGTGATATATGAAAGTACATTTCGAACTTCTGTCCAGAAACTCTGGATTTGTGGCACAACCCAGTTAAGTTAGTTGCATCTCTAAAAAGTACTAAAATGAAATGAGGTTTTTCTACCTAACCAACAATGCCGTTGTGAAGGGGGGGATTTTTTTTTTTTTTTTTTTTTCAGTATGGA
>OMMV01187875.1:0-20905 GCA_900302635.1 Chatrabus melanurus | reverse complement strand
GTAATACGGAGGTGGCAGAGGGGAGAGCGCTTTGTCCGTGGGCCATGTCGTGATCCGTGGGCTCCGCCAGAGGGTTTTCTATCCGTGATCCCGACCAGGGCGAACAGAGTAGGAGGAGGAGGGGGAGAGGGAAGGAGGTGGTGGTGGTGTTTTGGAAGACAAAACCACACCGGAGCGATTAACGCGCCATTCAATCGCGCCGGGTTATTAACAAAGGGACAATACGTATCGAAAAAGACAATGTTTTCCCCCAAAACTATATGGCGGACCTTTGTTTACTTCCGCCATGTGCGTCGTGACATCACGCCGACTTCTTCCATAAAATGGGTGGCGGATCTCCCCCTTCGCTCTCGCCAACGGAAATCATTTTTGAGATTTTAACAGAGAAATTTAAACTTTTTGGAAAAGTGTGGGAAAAATGCAGTAAGAGGAAGTAGCGTTTTGCACATGCACAAAAAAAAAAATCGTATAATGGGAACTGTACATAATCGGGTGTAACTGGCAATAATCAGTTACAATCGTATGTAATCGGATATAAAATTGTAGGTAATGGTAACTGCGATTAAATACGAATTTTCACTACGATTTTAAAAAAATCTAACCCGAGTTCCTCAATTTTTAAATCGAGTTGGAAATCTAGGCCAAAAAAATCAGTAATGGGAGACGTCCCTAAGAGCGTGTTTTGTGTGATTTTAGTTTCAGTTAGGCAGCAGGTATGATAAACGGCTTTCAATCAGAACCTAAGCTCACATTTGCAGTGACAGAACAAGGATTTATTGATTGGTTGCCTGTTGACTCTCTCTGACATGCAGTGAGCAGCAGCTGGATTCTTAGCAGCAGCTCCTCGACAGCCCTCGATTTCGTGATGCACTTCTCACTCTGCAGAAATGCCATTTCCCCATTTCAGTTTCCCACACAATCGTAAGCATTTCTCCCTCCAGCACAACATGAAAACAAAGTAAGACTGAGTGCCGCTGCCTGTGTGTGTGGTTTCAAACCCCCCTGTCAGCAATCACTGGCTGGGAGACAGCCATAAACTGTGCTTTAGAAGCCTACAATGGGCTACTGCAGTGCAGGCAAAAACTTACATCATATTATGCCTCTTCCCATTCAGACACAAATAGGATCATTATTTCTGATAACTATGCAGCAAGTGGTAGGTAATTTCATTACACTACTTGCCGCTGCATAATGCTGCATTTCATCTAAAACCTCATAAATTGTGTTGCATGTTGAATTTAATTACAGCTCAAAGAGCTCCCTAATATATTGAAACATTGTTGATCTAAACACATAATTCCACCTCTACCTGTGCATATTTCTCTCCAAAAGTCCTGACACATTGTCAAAAAGTAGCTGCAGCAGTTTACAGCAGCGCCAAGAGTTGGATCAGATTACTTTGAAATG
Organism: Chatrabus melanurus; assembly: GCA_900302635.1. Classification (NCBI taxonomy): domain Eukaryota; kingdom Metazoa; phylum Chordata; class Actinopteri; order Batrachoidiformes; family Batrachoididae; genus Chatrabus; species Chatrabus melanurus. The sequence continues at coordinate 19,498 of OMMV01187875.1, read as the reverse complement.
TAATCGGTTACTGAACACAAATGACATGGCCATTATTGTCATTAAAGTAATCCTTTGGATTACAAAAAAATCCATTTGCATTACTTCAAAATCAATTACTGAAAATGATGCACTCCATACTAAAAGAAAAAAAGACAACTACAAATATTTTATCTCTTTATCTCATAACAAATTAGAAATTAAATGAGCAATTAAAACAAAGCATCTCAAACCATCTATTATCTGAAAATCATGTTTTTCCCCCAAAACAAATTACACTCAACATTTCTGTTCTTGTGGTACACATTTTTAAACTCAAATTGATGGTAATATTGCCAGGAATCGAAAGCGTTTTTTTTCCCAGTGGTGCAGACGGACTGCTGCTGCTCGAGTTTTCCATGCTGTGGAGATTTTCTTCTACTTGCAAGGAGTCTTAAACAAAACCAAGTCAGGCTATTGGTTAAATATTGACCTCTAGTGGCTACAGGGGTAGAGCTGCTTCTAGTTCACTTCCAGTTGAGTTAATAGCATTGGCTCATTGAAAAAGGTTTCATAATTTTAAAATTACCATATTTTAATAATCAAAATGTAATCAAGTTATCATGACAATGTAACTGTAATCTGATCACACATTTTTACAATGTAATCTGGTCTGATTATAGTTACTTATGTTTTGTAATCTGATTACATAATCCCAATTACATGCAATCCATTGCTACTCAACCCTGGCAGTGCCTACAAAGTGCATCTGTTTTGACAGGACGGACACCAAGGCCCTTGTGTCAGTCTCCTTATGAAATGATGGACATTCAAAAGTGTGGAAGCTGAAGCGCTTTATTATCAAGAATGGAGAAGTCATTTCTTACCCCCCCCCACACACTATGCGTGTGGCTTTTAAATACACATCTGCATATAACGGAAGGTCAATTTTACAACAAACCATTTAGAAAGATCAACTTTGCGTTTTGTTTAACAGAGCATATATCTTTGTTATGCTGCTTCATTAATGATTACTCAAATCCATTTCTGCTTAAGGAAAGTTGCAGAACATAGCGGGCGGGGGCGGGGTGCTCACAGAAAAGGTCATTTATTAAAACTGTCTTAGAATCTTCGAATTAGGAGTGTAACAAAGCGTTGTGGCATGATGCTTTGTGACAATATGCATCCTAAACAAGAAGACGACGAAAATATGCCAATAATTGTTTAAATTACTACTTTCAGAAAATGTCAATTAGACATATTTATATACATACTTACTCCTGGCACGGGGGGATGAGGGGTTCAGTTCTCAAAAGCTCAGGAGTTTAGGAAATAAGCATGTCGGCCCAAACATTACAATCTATCACATACACACTTTGGTAATCCCCGTCATATGTGTCACAGAAGGTTAGACTCTCACCTGCAGCTGCATAAAAATTACAGCCCAGATTATCAACCATCCAATGGGAAAGAACGACTTTTGTGCCCAGCCTGATTCACAGTGGACAAAATTTTACTGTATTGCTGAAATATACTGAAGGAGGGCTTGAAGTGATAAATCAAAACATACACGCACAAGAGCTTCTCTGACGAGGTTTAATTTTTTGTTTTGTAGCGTGGATAACTCAGGGCTTTGTGGTTTGGTAAGAGCTGGTCGCCAAAGTTCAGGCATTTACGGTACTCCTCTTTTTTAATAAGGATACTATTTACACAAAGAATTTTTTTGGTGTTTCGAGAACTTCACACAAACATTTTTGTATTCACTAGATTCTACAGAAAAATAAGAAAAAAGAAAAAGAAAAGTAAGAATTTTTGCCTACAGATGAGGAAATAGAAACATCAAGGTCACAGGGTGTTGTCATTCAAAGTGTGGAAAATATATGGTACGAATATCGAATTGGAATCAAACCATCAGACAGCCGTGTGTCATTACACCCCTACTTGGAAATCAAACTACTTTATGCACATATAAAGAAATAACTACACGTCCACCAAATTCCAGACTTTACTCTCCAACAGCCATTATTCCTAATCTTTCAACACGCCCCCTTTTTTAAACTCTACAGTTCTATTACTCCTTTTCACAATAGACTTGCTGCCCATCTTCACACAGTTTCCTCCACGATGAACTCGATGGCGTGCTGTGGCGAGTGGCCCGTCTCCACCATGGTGATAGTGGGAACAGCAATGGCCTGAGATTCCAGAACCGAGGAGGGCAGGATGACGACCTGTGAAGAGCCCTCCATGGCGCCGAGCTGATCCGATGGGATCATGACCGTCTCGCCGCTCTCGTCAGTCCCCTGCAGGACGTAGATGGTTTGCACTGACGTAGTGTCTCCGTCCGCTGTAGTGGCCAGAGAGGACAGCACTTGAGCTCCCTCCAACACCTTCTGCACCTGGGCGGCCTCGGCTGCCTGTGCCACCTCTTCGGCGGTCTCTGGAGGGATGTCGCCGTGTAGCTTGATGTGTTTATCCAGGTTGGAGCGCGAGCGGAAGGCAGCAGGGCAGTGTGGGCAGGGATAGGGCTTCTCACCGCTGTGGGTGCGTGCGTGCTCGGTAAGACGGGCAGCTACGCTGAAGCTCTTACCGCAAATCCAGCAGCAGAAAGGCCGCAGGCCGGTGTGGATGCGCTCGTGGTCCTGTAGATGTGGCAGCTGGCGGAAGCGCTTGCCACATGTGGTGCACTGGTTATAAGATGGAGAAGAACAGGATGTTAACAAGAGAAAATGCAAAACAATATCAAAGCATGGCACAATGTGTTCACGTTTTATTGACCACAATTTATTTAGTTTTTTTTGTCTGAGACAGCTTGTGGTGAAGCTAAAATAGAGCAAATCTATGAGAGGACATAAGGGGAAAGACAAAAACAAGGAAAACGACAAATGTTGGGCATCAGCTCGTGACTGTTTTCATAATCAAGTATTCGTTACGATTACTCAAGTAATGCGATAAGACTGTATAAAATTCAATTTACTGAGGCTCGTCATCTGGGTGATGAAAGAAAGGCAGCTGTGGTCAGACTGTAATCAAGTTAGCAATTTGTTTTAATAGCAGCAGAAAATATTAAATTATAGTTAGACCAAATCTGCAGCATGATCCAAGTCTCCCTCCTAAAGTGTGTTCCAAAATTTAATCAAATTATGCCAAAATATGGCTTTTTACCAAGCTACCCTCTAATGTGAGATGCCAACATCAGTTCTAAGCTAAGGACTTTATTTATCCATAATGTGTACTGGTGAAAATATGACATGCTGATGATCAGCAGACCAGATGATTATACTGCAGTTTGAAATATGACTACGGGTTATTTGAACGGGTTTCCTTCCATCTTCCAGCACGATCAATCACAGCAAACACACTGCAGTTGAACCCCGAGGTCACTGCTGTGATGTAATTCAGTTGGGTAGTATGATTCCCAAAGGCAGCACGAGTTAATCAATTAAGTGCTTCAGTCCTAGACTTGTGTGCGAGCAACAGTAACATCAGTTGCACAAGAGACATGCAGCAGTAAAAAAAAATTTAAAAAAAATAAAAAAGTCAGACCAATGAACTGAAAGCTAAAGTATTCCAAAATAAAGCATTCACATTTACAATTCCATGGCAATGCTTAGCGTGACATCATAACCTGAACTCACTGTTTTGTCCCACCTGAATTCTCACAGTGAACTATGACTTGAGGTTAGATGAACCCCGAGGTACTGAGGCTCTAGGGATGTCATGAGAATCGATACTTCGGTACCAGTTCATTCAGATTCGTTTTTCTGTGGTGTCTGTAGTAGCCGTAGGCACTGAGGATGCAATTCTTCCATAACTGCCGTTAAATATGTTAAATACCAAACACGGAAAAACAACTGCCGCTGCAGCAGCAACAGCTCTGCTTTGACTCGTTAACAAAAGGCGGACAAAGAGTACATTGCGTTCGAGTAATAATTGATACCGTCCTGACCGTTCTGTGTCCTTTAATCAAACTATAATGTTTGCTCTTTGAATAAATATAGCTAGTCTGCAGTTGAACATCAAATTTGGCCAAATCTGGCAACCCGTCATCAACCTGAAACGCTGTAGTGTTTGAAGCTTGCGTTCACTGAGCCTAAGTGTGTCATGAACCAGGGCTTCATAGCACCTCACCAGCACATACAGTGGAGTCAGGGACAGCTAGCCGCGACGCAACATTATGGTATCGACCATACGCAACATATGGTGTTGTAGCCAAGACTCCCAGGCTTCAGGAAAAGCTTCATTACTTGAAGTGTCATACTAACATCATCTTTTTCTGGCTGCTCCCATTAGGGGTGACCCCCCTAATACAGATCATAGTCATACTGGCACCTGCTGGTCAAATCATTTGTGTCACAGTACTATAATATTAAAACATTTCTTTGGCTTCTCCAGCAAGTAATATTGTAGTCATTATTGACTAGATATAAAGAACGACTCCAAATCAACTAGCATTCAATTTTTCTTTATCTATTATACGTCTGGATCACACAATTTTATTGTACCTATTTAGTAAATACCATTTGTGAATGTTCAATTAAAGCTTAAAAGAATAGATATTTTTGTTATCTAAACAACACCTCTATTTGACCTGTTTGATCTCTAGTTTTCTTAAATTCATTAATTTTTTTTTTTAACCATGGTTTTGAATTTGGTAGAGAATCATATAGTTTCACTGGGACTAGTAACGACTGCTAAATTTCTGGTATCGTAACAACCCCATGAGGTTCAGTGGGAAGCTCATGATTTCAAACATCGGCCGTGTTGTCTTTTCTCATTATAGATGGTCAGATTGGAAGTGTAATACCTACTGCCGGTTTTACAGTTTCAATATGTGTGTAAAACATACTTTAATATATGTAGAAATACCTAATCTGTTCATTCTTTATGCTCTCAGTAAAAACAGGTCTTCCTTCAGGAATTTAATTTCAATTAAAATTCTTCCCCACAAACACTTTTGTATGAGAGCCAATGCCCTTTGCACCTCGATGTTTAGCATGCTTAATAGATAAAGCACCGAGCAAAGTCGCAAACCTTAAATCAATTTCTAACATTCTCAGTGCTGTGTGATGGACTTGATTGGATCTACATTTTAAGTCCTGCCTCATCACTAGAGCAACACAGAGAGGGAGAAAGAGAGAGACAGAGAGAGTGAGAATGTCCAAGAATAGTAACAGGCACGGAGGGGAGCTGACAGGCCCTAACTCAGCCCATGCCATTAATCACAGGTACACGGGGAGGGGGAAAACACCCACAGGACACACTGAACAAATGGCCACGGACCGGAACTGGAGAGATGGCCACAGCTACGAACAAGAGGGACCGTGGGGACTAAGGCAGTGCTGGATTTCCATATGAAATATAGCTGCTTTGGATGTTGAAACCAATGTATTAAAAGGAAAAATGTTATCCAGAAGAGTGAAGGAGTTTAACTATTCATATGCACCAATGCAGTATCTCACCTCAAAGGGCCTCTCATCGGTATGTGTCCTCATGTGCACATTGAAGGTGGAATTGTAGTTAAACTCCTTGTGGCAAATCTCACAGCGGAAGCTAGGTCGGTTTTTGGTCTTGTTGAGTGTTCCTTGGATGTGAGCCAGCACATGCTCCTCAAGTGTGGCGTTGGAGATAAAACGGCGACGACAAGGCTTCACCGGACACTTCAGAGGCGTCTGGCCCGTATGAGATAACCGATGGAGGTCAAGGCCCTCTTGGGTCATGCAACGATGGCCGCATAAGTCACACTCAATCTGAAGGAGTCAAAAATTGAACGACAAAGGTAAGGAGGGAAAAGTGTGATGACTAAAGTGAAATGACAGATAACAGACAGAAAATATATTAAATACACAATATTTCATATTAGACCGCTGGGATAGGGTCCAGCTCCACCATCACCCTTGACTGGAATAAGCGGGTTCAGAAAATGGATGGATAATTCATATTAGTTCAATCCATATAATACAATATATACTGTATACACAATACATATATATCAATAAACAAAATTTCACCATATCTAACTGACCTACACATATGTCACCTAAGATTTCTCTGATTACCTGAGGCAGGTAAGTAAAATCCGACAGAAGAAAGAACGAGGCATCTGTCAGGTGGAAACGAGCAGAGGCGTGATGGGAGCCTCGGAATATTACCCCCTCCCCGGGGTCTTAATATATCGTCGTACAAACTCACACGTCCAAATATGTAGTAAAAAGCCTCCATAAACACTTATTTCATTGAATAAATTTCACAAAAACATTACCTGTGACAAACTACCTTTCACAAACACATGTATAGTTTGATTTTGTGAACCACATTTTTGCTGTTGTTTTCAGTCACTTCCTTTGCCAATTTCTGCCAAATGGCAGCAAACAAAGGGTAAGGCCTGGGTTCTTCTCTTGGCTGAAAGTACAACCAGCAAAACAGTAATGTTTGGACGTTTAATTCCTCTTTATTGACAAAAAAACATTTGAATCACAAGCATCCATCCACCTCGTTACCACCCTAAATTAAAGCGACGACCTCGTTACCATGCTCAGTCATGTGGCAGTGACCCGGAGGACGAACGGTGAAAAAAGGTTTGTAGTGATGTGGCAACTGTTCTATGACAGGACTCGCACAATGCCTTCTTTTGTTGTACATCTGTTACATCAAACCTGAAATACTCTCATTCTACCGAAGCACTGCTCGTCTTTGGGATTAAATTGTACAACTTTCCTTCTGGTTCTGCAGAGGCCATTTTCCTGCAGCGCAAATGTCCCGGTTTCCTCGGGTTTCACGTGTTTGTTGGTGGTGGGCGTATACACAGGCGCCTCGGGCCTCTTCTGATTGATGAGCACGACTGTCACACAAGGAGGACGGCATGAATTTGTAAAGCCATTATCACGACAATTTAAACCCTGTGACAGACTTTCTGATCGACATGTAGCCTAAATCATAGCCTTTGCGATTTGCTAATCACACTGTTTCAAATCGCAGTTTCAATTTGAAACCAATCAATCATTCAGGCTTGTTTTTCATCTCAAGGTTTCTCTTGTTTAACTCTATTTTGTTGTTTAATAAATGGTTCTACTTGAAGATCCTTGTTGTTTTGAACCACTCTCCTTCATTGTACATCGTCACATGTGATGTAATCAATTTCGCACATGTAATATTTCTAAGCAGCTTCCCGATAAAACGTGTTCATAAAATTTAAGTCATACCAGTTATGTTATGATCCGTGTTAATCAGCTGTTATTCTGCCAGGTTCAACGCCCATCTCCTAATCTTAACTTGATCACCAGTATTACCCTTTCACAATAAACATTTTTACTATGTTCCAAGTGAAGCTGCAGCTGGCCTGACATTAAAATGTTTTTACTGTGAAGGACATCCAGGAGAATTATGAGTTAAACAAAAGCAGCTGGCAGAGCTGTTGGCCACCCTGCCAAGCCTATAGAAGACGACAGAGGCCATAACTCTCGCCGAAATGTGGGCACAAATGCCTTTGAGCTGACTTGAGACTAGTACACAATTGAGAAATGGCATGTGTCATGTAATTCTGTTTAGCAGTTTTCCTTGTAGCTCATGATGAACAATCTGGATGGTCACATGAATGAACAAACAAACAGGACTCTATCTTGAGGTTATAATTGCGGTCTAAAATGCATGGCGCAAATCCATTTGGGGCATGGTCGAGTGCACATTGCTATCTAGTGGGCGCATATTCTGAGCACAAACCTGAGTGCGGGACACAAAGGGGCTGGATTAAGGCTCCACGTTATGTGCCATCATCTGTCACGTGTCATCCCCTTTAAACAGGAGTGCACAAGGTGCAGTGCTATTGAATAGGTGCAAAAGAAACGTGTATAGAGGTTTTATGGTGAGGAAATGTGCAGAGGGTGAGTGAGCGCATAAAATGGCATCATGCTGGAAATTGCTGTGACAGATGGATTAACACCTATGTGAGTACATCGCCTCTTAACACCTGTTACTCTGCTGTGTGAAGAGTACACAAATAATGAACGTTTATGAGTGCAATGCTAAGAATATTTGCATGAGATGAAAGATGGAAAGCCTCACTGAATGGAAATAATCAATGCCACGTGACATACAAGCCACCAATCAAATGACAAGAATCTAAAAATATTTTCAATGATATTCAGGTCATATGCGGGCAGGTTAGTGAAAATAAATTTTAACAGGCAATTTTTTTAAGAATCAGGCAGTGGGTGCTATATGACTGTCTCAGATTTGCCTGAATTGTTTTTTGGTGAAAGGTCTATGGGTAGATAGAAAAATTCTAAAATTAGCTTAGAATTTTGAAGTTGAAATATCTCAATGTGCCAATGACTGCCCAACTTCATTTTGATTGGTGCCATGGAAAGAGTTCTGGAAAATTGTAAAAATTTCAGCAGGCAGTTGAGGGCAGTTAGTAGACATACAGGGCAGCAAAAAAAAAGAAAAAAAAAAGATTTCACTCACATCTAGTGAGGGTGCATGGAGATGTGTGACCCAAAAAACACAGAATTTGACATTTTGACGGCCTTGAGTGCCACCTATACTCTTGTGCCTTCATTATCCCACATTAATTTCAAGTGGCACAGTATTGAGCTTGCTAATGGAATATCACACATAAACTAGCTTGGGATGTTGAGGGCGCAGCCCACAAATACGTGTCACTTCAGCAAAAAGTAGCATTTTACAGTGCCTACTATAGCTGGCGCCCTCAACTGACCGCTGAAATTTTGCAATCTAGAACTACTCCCATCATAGATTGACACCAATCAAAATGAAGCTGGGCAGTCATTGGCACATTGAGATATTTTGAATTCAAAAGCAAATTTTTTAAGAAGTCCAATTCTGGCCCTCAAGAAATTGACCTTTCTGGAAGACTTAGAAAAAAACGTTTGGTTTGGGGACCTAGAATTTTAGGATTAAAAACAGGTCTTCCTAACCCTTCCACCAAAGAAAATTTCAGGTAAATCTGAAGGGGTCATATATCACCCCTCTAACAGTAATCTGACTGAATCTTTAAAAAATAAATAAATGAATAAAAATTTGCAGTTAAGCATATAAGTCAAATAGTACCTAAAGGCTAGTAATGTTTAAGAAATAATTCTTTTCCAAAACATCATTGCATTATTAATTCCAACTGTGAAAAGATGCAGCGTGTGCTTACCAGAGACACCTGCATGTTTGGAGAGTGGACATGGAGACTGTATGGGAGAAGTCAAAGACGGGGGTATTTAAAATTTAAAAAAAATTTAAAAACCCACACCTCAAAGAAAAGTAAGGTGTGGGAAGTATTTGGAGAGGTTGTTCATGAAGACAACAGCAGTGCTGGTTATGCTCTGTGCACCAATTGCGATGCTATTTTGCAGGTCGGGCATCATTTTGTCTTTACTAATATTCGCAGTTTGAGTTGCGGTCAGGTTGAATTAAAGCATTGGGAACGTTCAGGTTGCTCGTGAGTGTAACTGTGCATCACTTGTCTGGACCCACTATGAAAACAAGATCCTCACCTGTTTGTCTCCACACAGCCCCAGCTGCGAGGAGGAACTGGCGTTAAAATATGAAACAATCCAGAGTTATTAAAGTTGTGTTTCTTCCATTAGTTATTTATGTTATTTTTATTATTCTTGTTGTCTTCATTTAAGTTTGAAGTTAATATTATGCATTATATGTAGGGTTGCAAATGGGTGGAAAATTTCCAGTAAATTTGCAGAAACATTCAGTGGGAAGTTAAGCTCAGAAATTTTGACCATTTTTTTGAACAATTTGCAATATTCCAAGTTGGAAACTTTCCATGGAAATTAACAGGAATTTACAGAAATTAACTGGAATTAACAGGAAATTTGGGGTACATAGTTTATACAAACATTTTGGTTTGTCATAAGCAGACATGTATGCAAACATTTCTCATACAAAAATTTTATTTTTTATTTTTTTAATGACATTTTTGACTGATTTATTTGTGAGTAGAACTTTAATCATTGTAGTCCTTTGGCTCAAATACAGTAGTGTTGCCTCAATAGCCTTGTAGTAAGTAGTGTGCTGTGTGCATGTGATTGAGGAATGCACAGTGCAGGGTAGAAATTCAACTATGTTTAAGTTCCCTGTTATAGGCTAACCTGCAATTTTGCAAAATTCCAGTTTATTCCCATTAATTCCCATGGAAAGCTTCGAAATTTGAAAATTTCCGGAATTTTGCAACCCTAATTATATGACACCTAAATAGATCCTTGACATTTGATTGATGGATTGTATGTCCCATGATAATTATTTGTCCCATTGTATAGAGAAATAGCCTACTGTATGACTGACGTCATGTTTTGTGCAATTTGGGTGTGTTTACCATACATTTTGGTCCCATATGTTTCGTTTCACTGAATGACTATTAACTTTTTGTAAAAATGCATCCATGATACAAAAAACATAAATCCAGTACACCATAAGCCAATTAGAACCTTACGCAGTGTTCGCGGGGACATCTTTAGCTGCTGTAGAAGCGCTGTCAGATGAAGAATTGGACAAGTTCCTAAAGCAAATTTTCACTGGATTGAAGAAAGCAGACGTGCTTCCACACACTCTGCTTTGTATATCAGCAGTTCTGGCTGAACTCAGCGGTGTGTCGGCGGCTCGCCTGACTGGCGAAGTCGACCGCTGTGCGGACACAGAACCGTCTCTGCCCCGCTACTTTCGGTTTCCTGTTCCGAGAAGAAACACTTGTCTAATTTTAAGTAAAATATCAAATGACACGGATCTATTTAGGTGTCATATAAAACAAATAATGAATGTTTTCCATTTCTGCAATGGAAAGAATAGTATCATTCGTTGACAGAGGGAACATTCGTCTCATTGAATGGAACATTCTGTCAACTCATGAAAATATTATCATCATTGCACTCAAAACATTCATTACTTGTATACTATTGCACATCGCTGGGCAGAGTGTACGCGTGTGGTGAGCCTGCTGATGTAAGGTGGATCTGAGTGTTGTGCTCTTAAAATACCACAAAGTCACTGCGTTAGACTTTAGACCTGCTTTTACGTGGTCCAAGTACAAATGCTTTCTTGTCACAGGCAACAGGAGCACACCAGCCTTGCACCTGACCACACCCATCTTAAACACGACCATCGGCGCAAAGATGAGAGCAAGTACATATGGTATCAAACGAAAATGAGTGTGAAATTCAAAACTGCTTCGGGTGGAAACTAGCAATGACACTTCCATTGTTATAGATGGTCAAAGGTTGGACAGTGCCAAATCAAATGTCCCTCTGTGGGAGGGTAAGCTATCATTTTCAAATCTAACCTGTCCAGTGCAGCGTCCACGACCTTGGCCCCTTCCACGTCCGGCATTCCTCTCCTCTTCACTTGTAGGGCAACGCTGCAGGTGGATTTCCAACACTGACTGGTTTATAAACTGGGCTAAGCAGTGAGGACAAGTTGCTGGCTGCTTGTCTGTAATGAAACAGTTTCATATTTTAGATGGTCGTGCTCTGTGTCCTGCCAAACTACTGTCTAATTGAACACAATTAGCAAACACGCCAAAAATTTGAAAAGTGATGCACACAGAAATGGTGTGGTGCATGACCACCTGCTGATGGGAAATGATGCCCAAAACATTCAGAAGCAACCCGCTTTGTTGTGGCCACAAACATATACAATGCAAGTACACAAGAAGAGCTCAACATGCAAAATGAATGATGCATGTACAACACAATTATGTGTTGTAACCCACATTATCTGTGCAGTTTTCCAAAACATGACTAAGAAATACCCGATGATTTGCCCGTATGCCCATAGGTCATCAAGCCAGCAGCTTGCAGCCTGCTAACCATCTGTACTGTCTGCCCCAGTGAGGAGTAGTCACTTTGTCCTGCCTTGTAATTAAACCTTTAATAAGGACAGTCTCCGGCTATGGCCCTGAACTGATCAATTGATCAATCTCTCTAATCATCTCTCTCACAGGTACAACATATGTGTGACCTCTGATATGTGCTGACTCTTCAAGCCGAACTAATCAGGATGCTGTTTCTATGCACCAACCTGATTAAGATAAAGCATCAACATGTTGAGCCCATTCATTTACCTCCACCTTCCTTTTCCATTCAACATGACATGCCAGTCAATGGAAAGTCACTGATCTAATACATCCAAGAAACAATGTACCATATTTTCTGGACTATAAGTCGCAGGGTTTTTTTGTTTGTTTGAGTGTTTTTTACTAGTATGGGTGCTCCTGCGCCTTACAGTGGGGGGGGGAAAGCATTTGAATCCTTGAGCTTTTACACATCTGAGTTATGTAATGACATCAAATTTAAGGAAAAAAATATCGGGCTTGTGTATATAAAAATTTATAAAATGATTCCCTTTAAACTCACAGTGAAAACTAATCTCAACAACATGACATAAATTAAATAAAAATATAAAAGCCAAAATTAAAGGTTGCATAAGTAATTGCACCTTTTAATATAACACAAGCAAATCACCAGTTTACAGCCAGTTTTCTTTAGACACATCAGGGGATGAATACATGAACATTTCCAAGTCACTGAATATGTCTTGGATTTCATTTACATCAATCATTATGAAATACAAACAGTCTGGTACTGTATGGTGAATCTGTGTCAAGTAGGCAGTTCTCAAAAACTGAGTGATCAATGAAGAAGAAGACTAGTGAGGGAAGCCTCCAAGACATCCATGACAACTCTGATGAAGTTATAGGCTTCTCTAGCTATGATTGGAGAAACTGTGGATCGTACAACTTTTATCTGTTGCATCACCACTCACAGCTTCATAGTGGAGTGGAGCAGAGAGGGATTTTCATACAACAAAATAGATCAAATCTAGGCTAACATCTCCCATGTGCCTTCTGGCAAACTGTAGCTGAACTTTCAAGTCTTCTTTTTAAGGAAATCCTTCCCTGCTCCACTCCACCATGATGTTGTGTAACTGGTGATACAAAATGCATCACCAGTTACAATTCAAATGTTTAATTTACATTTCAAACATTTAATTATATTGCACGTTTACCTCACCTATGATTGTCTGTACAGTGGGGACAAGAAGCAGTTTGAGTTTTGTGCCTCGTACAATAACATTAATTAGCTCAGCTTCTGCTTGCTAATGCAGTGTTTGCATTAGAAATAAATAATGTGCCGCATTTTCAAGTTTATCTCACCTATGATCATCTGTTCAGTGGCCAAAAGAAGCAGTTCTCTCACATTTGGTGCCTTGGACAATAAAATTAATTAGCTTATTAGCTTCTGCTCACTAAGGTGGTGTTTGAGTTATAAGTAAATAAATAAGGCGCTGATTAAATTAATTGTGCTTCTTGTTGCATGAAGTGGTAACACCACGTAAATAAATGCAATTTATAGACAGGTGTGAATTATAATGTTTTAGAATTCAGACACTTCAGACACTGCCTTTGAGGCCACAGCCACAGCACTGTTACTGTCCACTGATCTTAAACTTTAGAAAAAGTCCAACTTGTAATTAGGATGGGTTAAATATGGAGGACAAATTTTCCTATGGTGATCAATAAGCGCCTTTCGATGTCCTTATGAGTCAAGGCCACATGACAGGTCTAATAACGTGTGAATTACATAAATATGGGCTACAAGTCCTACCTTGGTGAATGAGCGAGTGCAGGTCAAGGTCCTTCCTGCGTTTGAAGGCCTCTCCACATTCTCCACATGGGAATGGGTGGCTGGTGTGGAGCAATCTGTTGAACACACAAAAAACATCTATATTCACAGTTATGCACACTCACACCAAACAAGGGAAGATGATTTAACAATGTAGCACATGCTAAACATCAGTAACTTACGTTTACACCTGTAAAAACAACACAGCCATGTCCAGATAGAGAAACTGTCTCAATCCCTACCTCCAATACAGTACAGAATATAGAGTCAATGAGTGGATGTGTGCATCCATATTGTTTTCAGAGTCCATCGAGTGAACACACGGGTTTTGGAAATTGGAAGTTTCCAACTTGGGTTTTCAGAGTCGTCTTGAACGCAGCATTAGTATGACACTTCAATTAATTAAGCTTTTAGCGAAGCATGGGAGTCATGGCTTCGACACCAAACAACACTTCGACGAGACACAGTTTCATCTCGTCATATCTAACTCTGTGACTTTTTTCTTTGGCCAGCTTTCATTTTTATTACCAATGATAACGTGGCATCGTGGCTGGCTGTCTGTGACTCCACTGTATGTCCTAGCAAAGTGCTACGAAGCACTGGTTCATGGCACAGTCTGGGTCAGCTAATGCAAGCTTCAAACATTTCAGGCCGATGCCAGGCTGCCAAGCTTGATGTGCAACTCAAGACTGGATATATTTATTTCAAGCGCAAACATTATATTATGATTACAGGACACAGAATGGTCAGGACGGTATTATAAGTTATGGTTACATTACGTTAGCCAACACGGCTAACAGAATAACGCATTGTTAACATGAACTAAAACTCACTCATCTTCAAACAGATCTAGAGCCGTCTTTTAGGTGTGTCAGTAAATTCGAAGTTTCTTTTGGTCCAAAATGCACGATGGGATGTTGGCAAACTGCTTATGGCAATCAATTATTACACCTTGATCATCCGCATCGAACACAAAGTACTTCGTCTGACTCTTTTCTTGTTAATGTGTCGAAATGGAGCTGTTACTGTTGAAGCAGTAATTGTTATTTTGTGCGTGCAATTAAACGGCAGTTGTGGAAAAAGTTATTGAAGGTGCCAGAATGCTGTTCTGGACCGTTCCAGCCCACTTTAACCCCTGCTGATACCCTCTTCCAGTAGTTCCATCCAGGCTACACCGTGTGCCTAATGCTCCATCTTCAGCTACCACTGATCCCAAGTACTTAAAACATACTAACCATTTTCAATACGTCTCCCTTCAAACTAACTTCTGAATTCTGAGCTTCATTAAAACTGATATATATTTTGTGTTCTTCCTATGAATCTTCAATTATTTCTCTTCTAGAACACTTTACTTCTCCATCCTTCGAGATTCCTCTCTACTTCCTCCCTTTTGATGTCGCACAAGACATTGTCATCTACAAAAACCATGAACCAGATATACTGGTCTTTAATCACAAAAGTGAACACATAACATAATGAGATGAAGAGGTAAAGTCTTGATGAAGGTCTTTGACACAGAATTACATTACCCTATTTTCCAGACTATAAGTCATGCTTATTTGTTTACTTGTTTGGCTGGTCTTGCGACTTATATTTCGAAGCAACTTATATGTCAAAAAAAATACTGCATTATCATTTACAGCCACAAGATGGAACCATCTACATATGTGACAAGCTGCTCCTGTATACTGATCTGAATGAGGTACTGTCTGAACCACATTCTGGAGCATATTGGCAGTAACGCACCATTAAGCTGGATGCCAACCGCCATAAAACAAGAAGATCTGTATGAGGAGGATGTGCTGGGTCTTAGAGAATGAGTGAAATTAAGAAATCATGCTCTTAAAATGAAAGACCACACTCTTTAATAAAGAGAGGGAATAACCTCCATACGCTCTTGAATAAAGAGCGGGAATTACCTTCATACTACTCGGCACACCACTTGTTCACAGTATGTGGGACAGCTGGATTCGCAACGAGGAAGACAGCTAGGCTAAAGTAAGGCTAACTATAATGTTTTAAAAATATATAATCAATTAAAATTTATTTACATTTAGTGAGGTAAACGTCCACACGTTTAACTCCTTGGCATTTTCATCTGTTCAGTGGCGACAAGAAGCAGTTTACTCTTGAGTTCTTTGTCCCTCATATAATAACATTAATTAGCCCATTAGCTTCTGCTCCTTAATGCAGTGTTTGCCTTCTAAATAATGCGCGATTAAATTAATTTTACTTGTTGCATGAAGCACCACACTTCAAAAATAAATGCAACTTATAGACCAATGCAACTTGCATGGGTATTTTTTTCCTCTTCATGACACATTTTTGGACAGATGCAACTAATAATCCGATGCGAAATATAGTCCAGAAAATACGGTAACTGGAATCTTGTCTGTCACCCCAGTTCTGCCTTTAACCTGGGTTCTCACTCCCTCATACATGTCATGAACAATTCTTACATCCTTCTCTAGTCCTCTTTCTCATCACGCACCTTTATCTATTTTTCTCATTAGTGTATTTACTAATAATATTGAATGACATTGAATAGTTGTATCCACATTTCTGGTCTCGGTATTACACTGAATAGTCGTACTTACTTTTGGGATCACTCAGTGTACTTACAAGTGGTTATCATTCTTCGTTTTGAGCCATTCTCCTTTATAGTGCTTTGATGTACAAGTAATAGAAATTATTTCAGTCATTCAGGATTTCTAAACGACTTCATGATAAAACGTGTTCAAGTGTAAGTCTTAATTTTAACAATAGTCTATCCCTGTTAGGTCACTGTAAACCTGCTCAAATTAGTGTGCTGGCATTACCCTTTCACAACAAAGCTCTTTCTGGTGTTCCGAGTGCACCTGCTGTGGGTCTCATTTTCAAGTAGGCATGAGCCGGTATGAGATTTCGATGGCATGATAACCTTAAGCAAAAATAGCATGGTTTCACGGCATTGCGAATACAGCTCTAAAATGTTATTTTGAAACATCTAGGTAAAAAACAACTTTTTTTCCCATTGAACACAATCTATTTTATTTTTAAACAACATATTGAATATTTGGAACATTAGTAAACATGCATCTTAAGTTAAAATAATAAAATAAATAAAGAAAATGTACAGCTGTTAGTTGATCTGTGGTTGTTCTATATATCTAGTCAATAATGACTACAATATTACTTGCTGGAGAAGGCAAAAAAAAAAAGAAGTTTTAATATGATAGTATTGTGCTACAAATTATTTGACCAGTAGATATCAGGATGACGATGAGCTGCTGTGGCGACACCTAGCGCAGCAGCTAGAAGAATTAGACGTTAGTATGAAACTTCAACTAATGAAGATTTTAGCGAAGCCTGGGAGTCGTGGCTTCGCCACCAAATGACACTTTAATGAGAGAGTTTAATCTCGTCATATCGAACATCAATCTGTGACTTTTTTCCTTTGGTCAGCTTTCATTTTTATTACAAACTGTAACGTTATGTCACGGCTAGCTGTCCCTGGCTCCACTGTATGTCCTAGCAACGTGCTACGAAGCGCATGACAGTCTGCCTTGGGAGCAAGGCTATTTATTTCACCAATGCTAGATACGCCAACTCTCGTAGTTGGTTGCAAATGTTCATTTCAAGACAACGTTCCATTGAATTTGGCAAAGAGTGATGGGTGGTGCTCCCACAGATGTGAAATCATAATCATAGTGCCTCCTCTGGCACCCACTCTTTACAAGCACGGCTTGCATGTCAAAATCCGTGGCCGTCTGTCTTTTTCGGTACTCGAAAAATTCCCATACAGCCAACTTCATCTTTTTCGAAAGAGATAAAAGATCGGGGGTTCACCTCCTTCGGCCATCATACACAGCTGATTGACTGCTGGCACCAACCAGATTGGGAGGGGTCATGGTGCTCTACGCTGCACCCGACCTGAGGGATTCCTGCACTTTCTCTTTCTACTTTGCACCGTCTTTGACGAGTCATAAAAAAACAACTCGTACCACAGGACCGTTATGACAGAAAATTTTTAGTGGTTTTGAAATGTCACTTTTTCAAATCTCAATAAAACCTTGAAACTGGAAACCAGCCCATGCCTTATTTCAAATGTGTTGATTGTGAAGTACATTATGCAGAATATGAGATATCAGTAGTAGCTTGTCAGGAGATTTTGCCCACCCTGCCAAGCCTGTGGAATGGGAAAACCAGCCATAACTCTATCAAAAATGTGTGCGCAAACTTTTTCTTTGAGCATGTTTGATACTAAAACACAACTGAGAAACACAGAAAGTTTCATGTAATTCTCAATTCATGTATTTTATGTTGCACCTTGTCCAATATGACCTGGACACACTCAGACAAACAGCTGGACAGGGGAACCAATTCTATTATCTTCCTTTCCACTCTGAGGTTTGATAAAAGGCACACAGAATAATTTGTTATTAAACTAAAACATTTAAAAGACTTTTAAAAATATAAATATAAAAAAGCTGACAGCGTTAAACTGTCTCATATGTGACTTGTATGGGGATTACTATCAAGTGTTTGCTTAAGCTGTGCTTGACATTAAACATGAGGTATAAGCTGAGTGTATAACAGCCAGACATAAAAGAACAGCAGCAAACTGGAAAAAGTCAAAAGAGTTGGGACATTAAAGACTATATTTATCCACTGCATAACTTGATTATAGCCTCTGAGAAGGAGAGAAATGATAGATTTTGAGCTAATGCCGCATCAAAAGTGCATTTACAGCATGTAGACAAATAAAGCAACACATTAGTGCACAATACATACACTGTGCAACAGTTTTTTCATTACATTACACTGTTGCACAAGTGAATGAAAAAAAATAGTAGACACAATATCAAAATGTAATCACTTATTCCCAGTCCCAAAACATATAATCCTTCTCCAACTCTGAATCATCTTGTCCACAGACAGAAAAGCAAACAGAAGAGAAAACAAACTCAGAGTTTAAAAAAAAAAAAAAATTTCTTTGGACAATGTCTAACATCCATTACTATTTTAAAGTTTAAGAAATGCTCTACTAAAAGTGCTTACCAGCATATACATGCATTATGTATAGCATACTACTCCAGGTAATGAATTTGCAAAGTACTTAATCACACAAGTCACCCGAGTGGGATGCTGGAGGTTATGTGCAAGGACCTCTCGAGACTCGTACAGAAGGCCAAGCAGTTCTTCTTCCATGTTAAATAGATAATAAAAATCAATATTTCAGGGACAGCAGCTGACCCTGAGGCAGCTGGGAGAATTAAAATTTCAGTCAGGGTCACCTCTCCTCCTAGTCAAATGTTCTTTAACGAGTAGGGGTGTCAGTGTACGGATTATTGCAGCAATACACCCAAGTATTCAGTTATTTCTGACTTTTTCTCTCTGCACCACAGCCAACAACCAAATGTTCTGCTGGCTCCCAAAACATGCTAGTGTTTTGCCCGTGAATGAGACACTGTGACATACAGTTGCAGCCAGAAGTTTACATACACTCATCATGGGCATGAATGTCATGGTAATTTTGGGAACTTGATGATTTCTTTGAACTGTTGTTTTGCCAGGGTGGAATGATTGTACAGCATACAACATTAATGACTTCAAAAAACAAGAATTGGGTGCACAAGTTTGAATTTATTTTGGATTTTCTCTAATCCACACAGAGTCAAAATTATACATACAGGCTCAAATATATACATACACCCCCACTAATATTTGGTTAAATGTCCGTTAGCAAGCTGCACCTCGATCAGACACTTCTGGTAGCCATCAACAAACTTCTGGCATAATTCTGGCTGGATATTTGACCACTCTTCTTGGCAGAATTGGTCGAGTTCATTTAAATTGGTTGGTTTCCTGGCACGGACCCGGCTTTTAAGAGTAGTCCACAAACTTTCAATAGGGTTGAGGTCGGA